>JADLZK010003884.1:0-168771 GCA_015847255.1 Hyparrhenia diplandra
AAATATTCCAAACATCTTATACTATATAAGCGTTGGATAAATCTATGTCCACTAGCTTTCACTAATCTTATATCCAATATCGCATCCCTGTGTACTCGGTCGGATTATCGCATCCCTGTGTACTCGGTCGGATTATTGCATCCCTATATACACGGATTTAGATCATCCGCATTCGTACGATTGAAGCCTTGAAGCCCTTCTTCATGTCCTTACAATTCGGATTTGGAGCGGAGGTTATCCATACCTATTATTCTCGTTCGGAGTACTCATGTGTTAATAGATCTCATTCTTCCTTTCATATCAAATACTCCAATTGGGATATTAATTTACTTCTAAAAATATTATAGCTATCTTTATTCTAATTCTAATAATCCTTATAATAGTACTATAGTACCTTTCAAATCCCATCCGTTTACATCGTGGTCCCAGGACTTGTCGTGTTTTCAAGATAGGCAGGCAGTCTCCATAATTATAGGAGGCAATCAATTTATGGCCATAACTGTAATCGTTGAGCCATCAATTTCAATCAGGGTCTGACCGCTGTAAAACACATTCCTCAAAAACACACATTTGTTGCATTGATTTTCTGGTGTGCCTAGCTTTATCATCACGCGCGGCCTGACCTGTGTCGGCATCGTCCAGAGTAGCAAGTCCAAAAAATACCCAAGCGGCTATCGAAAACCTCCCTCCGCCGCTCCCCTCGCGTTCGCCTCGCCACCACCATCCCAATCCGGCAATCCCATCCGACCCCCAGTGCTCGGGCCCTGCTCGCCGCGCGAGCAGCGCCTCGCGCGCGCGGACGCATGCGAGGGAGACCCTAGCCCCAAGTAGGAGCAACCCCGCCCGGCAATGTCGCCGCCCCACTCGGCGCCCCACCACCCATCCCTCGCCGCCGGGGACGCCAACGCCAAGAAGCAGCCACACCTCGGGGCCGACCAAAACAAGAAGGCATACTCCTTCTTCGGCGGCGGCGGCGGCGGCGGCGGCGACCACCACCCCAAGAAGCCCGGCCCTCCGCAGCCAAGCTCGCGCTCGCGTCCTTCCTCGCCGTCGTCATCCTCCTCCTCGCCGCTGACGCCTCCCTTACCGGTGCCGGCGGGAACCGCCTCCTGCGGCAGCAGTACCTGCATTACATCGGCGTCGGCGTCGGCGGCGGAGAGGGAGGCGGCACCGGCTCGCTCTCGTGGCTCTCCGTGCCGGACCGCCCCAACTTCACCGACGACCTGCTCGCTCGGTGGCTCGCGCCCGGGGTTCCCCGTGCCGGGACGCGCGGACCGCGAACATCTCCGTCGGGGTTCTTGACGACGCCGCGGCGAGAGGGGAGGCCACCACCCTCGGCGCGGGCCAGATCCACGAGGTCACGTTCTGGGCGCTGGATGAGGCCGGGCAGCGCCGCTGCCTCGGCGGGGACTACTTCGAGGTCGACCTCTCCGGGGACGCCTGGAAGTCGCGGCCACCCATCGTGGACCACGGCGACGGCTCCTACTCCTTCCGCCTCCAGGTCGCGCCGCGCTTCGCCGTCGGGGAGTTCCGCCTCACCGTCGTCCTCCTCTTCCGCAGCTTCGAGGGGCTCAAGTTCTCCTCCTCCAGGTTCAAGTACCGCGCCGAGCTGCGCCGCATCCCGCTCCTGTTCCGGAAGGACGAGAACGCGTCCCTGCCGGCGCTGGAGACGTGCCGCGCCGCGGACTCTCTCGCGATGTCTGGTCGGGGCGGTGGACGCGGCTCGCCAAGAACGACAGCTGCGACGACGTCGACGCCGCGGGGCGGTACCGGTGCCTGGAGCCGGACCACCCGTGCGAGGCACCGTGGTGCGACGGGCCGCTCGGCGCGCTGGAGAGCAACGGCTGGGTGTACTCGGCGCACTGCTCCTTCAAGCTCTTTGCGGCCGACGCCGCGTGGCGGTGCCTTGACGGCAAGTGGCTCTTCTTCTGGGGCGACTCCAACCACGTCGACACCATCCGGAACCTCCTCACCTTCGTCCTCGGCATCACGGATACGTCTGCCGTGACGCGCCGGTTCGATGCGGTGTTCACCAATCCCAGCGGCGGGGCAGAGACAGTGAGGATCACAAACATCTTCAACGGCCACTGGAACATGAGCATGAACTATCTCGGCTTGCATTCTCTCCGGAACAGAGGGTTCAGGCAGCTCATCCGGTCCTACTTCATGTCCGCTGATCGTGTTCCGGACGTCGTGGTCCTGAACTCTGGCCTGCACGATGGCTGCTATTGGACCAGCGTCCGCGCCTACGCGCAGGGCGCTGATTTTGCAGCACAGTTCTGGTCTGGAGTCATGGCCAAAGTCCGGGCTCGTGGGCATGCCGTGCCCAGGGTGTTCTACCGCACGACGGTCGCCACTGGGGGCTATGCTAGGGACCTGGCATTCAATCCAAACAAGATGGAGGCGTTCAATGGTGTGCTCGTTGAGAAGATGAGGCAGTACGGGGTGCTCACTGGTGGAGTGATCGACAATTTCGACATGACATTCCCATGGCACTACGACAACCGTTGCAATGACGGTGTGCACTATGGGCGTGCACCAGCGAGGCTTGTGTGGCGAGATGGAAAGATTGGGCACCAGTACTTCGTGGACCTGATGCTCGGGCATGTACTCCTCAATGCCATCTGCAATGGATGAGAATTGCTGGTTCCATGTTCTGTAAGTTTCTGGTGCTCAATTGTGTAAACTAGAATAGGTTGGTCAGCATACTGAATTTGTGGCGATAAGATATCGACATATGGCCATATGGGTAGGGCAGGCCATGTGTAAATCTGATGGAGGCAGAGAAGGCGAGGTTTAGCTGGAGTAATTTGTATGGCAAAACATTTGATCTCTCAGCTAAGTAAGTGTATTGACCTGATCTTGCTCAAGCAAGGAAGATCGAGTCCGGTCAGAGCTACTAGTGATGAGTGAAAATCAGGCACATGTAAATATATATAGCATGACTATTTGAGAACATTCAATTCAATGCTGCAAACATTATGTAGGTCCAATTATATTGTTCAGTGCTAGTTTCATTTCTTACTATCTTCAGTTCTGTTCATTGTTCTTTGTGGTTGTGTGTCCTGCAACTATCAGGTGCTCATGCAAATATAGAAATGTTAACTGCTGGAGTGGTTTGCTGATGTTTCTTTGTGTGCTCCAGTTTGCTGTGTTTTAGATAAAGCAAGGCATGTGATAAGCAGAAAAGGCAGACAATGGAATTACTTTCTGAGTGCGAAGAGTAGTGATCAGAAATGTGATTGTAAAGCTTATGCGTTACTACTCTAAACTTTCGTGATGCCGTCGCAGTCTTACAATCTGGAAAGGGGGCCCTTTTTTTATCTCAACTTTGGTACTCTTAGCAACATGCTAAAACATCAAATTATTGCAAAACAAAGACAATTGATTGGATTGTATCCTACACAACTCTTCATGTCCGAATTGTATCCTACGGAAGTGCAGGTCAGTAAATGTAATGCTAAGTTTGTGTCAGTATTCGTTGTCTGACTTACAAGCAAGTAGAGGAGAAAAGAAACACACATGGTTCCGTATCTTCTGGTGTTGTTTATACACACGTCCCCATTTGGTGTTTCGAGTTAAGCAACAGTGGTGAGTAGAGAATGGCCAGATGAGCCGGTGTCTTGCTTTGTGTGCAGTTCTGTCCTGCTTCGTTCAAGAGCATGATTTGAGCCGACGGGTAGGCATTGCCTGCGGTATCCATATGCTTTGTTGCCCCCCGCACCCCTGAACACGAATCTTGCTGCGTGCCACTTGCAATCTAGTCTCATAAACTATTTCAGAAGGGCAGAGCTTATTCCTGTGCTGTGTATGACTGCTGACCAGAAACATGATTGTGAAGCCTGCGTATTTCCTAGTTTTCTGGTACAGGACTACCTTAGCAACTTTTTTTCTGAATCTGCAGTTGAAAAGCTTTAGCAACATGCCATTAGCATACACCTTCAGATGCTGCAAAACATGCAGCAAGGCAGGTTCTCTCTTGCTCAAACAAAGGCCAAGTTCAGCACACCCAAATTCTGTTGGCTCAAATTGGCATATAAACATACACACAAGGAAGTGTAGTGTAACACAGCCTGTTTCGCTTTTCCTGGTGTGACTCGAAAGAGTCGAAAGCTTAAAACAAGGTAAGTATGGACCACGGTGGAGTGCCTTTGGGTGTTCCACAAAGGCTCCTACTTTCCCATCCTTTGAGTGAAGCAACAGCTGAGGACAAGTAAAAGTCAATTCGTAACACAGAAATGGAGAAAAGAAAAGGAATGAGGATGTTTAATCTGTGGTGTTGTGTTGTTTGTGTGTGCAGTTGTCATGCACCAAAGCTGCTCCCCTACTTGGATTAGAGACCCTGAACATGAGCAGCAGACAGCTCAGGCACTGTCCCTGTGAACTCTTTGCGGCATTCTTTGCTAGGAGTACGTCTCCTACTAACGAGCAATCTAATGCAATATAGTACATTATATACTGATGGATGTGTGTCACTAGCAGTCTAATCCAATATACTAATGAGCACGGACAGTGAAAGAATCTAGTGGCACCAACGTCGAGAGCCAAGCCCGGATGCCAGGAGGAGACGACCATCTAGCGTCATACACCATCCATCCATCCAAAAATATCGATATTTATATCTCCATTAAGATTTAGTATGAAAACAAATACCCTGATGAGTCTAATAATATTTATTCGGTATCATAAACATTCATAAATTTTTATATAGATTTGGTCAAACATTGTTTTGACTCTTCGCAAAAGTGAGATAGCGCTCTTCCTACCTTAGATGTGTTGTCACGAGGTGACAGGCAACAAAGTGTGGGTGACACGAACAGCAACGCACAACCAAATTTTCTAGCACTGATTTACGGAGATAACACAACATCGATAGCGCAATTCATGTGTTAATCTGACAGGGACGATAAAGAGAGCCATCTTGCGCTATGAGCACACCCGTCCAATCTGCAGCGAGCACACCCGTGTGTGCCATTTGCCAGAGCCAAAGGCCTGGCATCCTCGGCAAATCCGCAATGTGCCTGTTGCGCTTCCAACAGCTGTTTGTGTTTTCCAGTGGGAATGAGGGCTATGTTTAGTTTGTCAGTAGAAGCCAATCCAAATTTGGCCGTTCACCTGCAAAAGGGCTAGTACGTTTGGTTTTGTTTGTAGTTTAGTTTTCTCTCTTCGCACGGTTAAATCTGGGCGTTGTTTCACCCGTTGAAATTCGTAAAGGCGTATTCGCCATGCATGGTTTGAGATCGGAGAGAAGAGGGGTGGCATCATGTACGAGGTGTCCAGCTTCAAGAGGAATGCACCACCGGGCTCAATGGATTTTTTTTTGACAAAATAGCGAAAATCAATGCTGGCCCAACTATGGCCCTGTTTGGATCAGCCAGAGCTGGTTTTGAGCCGGTTTTTTTGGCTCAACTAGCCCCAAAGGATCCAAACGGGAGGGGTTAGATTGGAAATTTAAATGCAACTAGCCCTCCCAAAATAGAAAAAAAAAAGCTTCATCCATGAGGTGCATATTGGGGCTAGTTGGGGTTGGTTTTAATTTTGGGACCACATAAAAGTTTCTTTTTCTCTCTTTTTGAGCCACTAAATAATTAAAAGGTGCATTTAGTATCAAACTAGATCAAGGATCCAAACGCACATCTAGAGCAAAAAGGTTTTAGAGCTAGAGCTAGAGCTAAAAACTAACTCTAGCTTTAGCCGGGCTAGAATATCAAGCAGAGGTGCAGCGGCACATATGTCGACTGTCTCTCTTCAGCGGGGGCCCCACTCCCTTTGCCATGTGCGCCTCCATGTTTAACCGCTCTTACTCTTCATGTCTATTTGGTACTCCTTTCATCCCAAATTGTAAGTCGTTTGACTTTTTGGCTTCAAGTTTGACCATTCGTTTTCTTCAAAAAAATTTACGCAAAATATAGTCAAATTTAAGTAATTCTTTAAGAACTTTTATTAATAAAAGAAAGCCACGGCAAAAGAAATGATATTTTACACAAATTTTTGAATAAGGCAGTGGTCAAACTTGTTGTCAAAAAGTCAAACGACTTACAATTTGGGATGGAGGAAATACTAATGTAATACTGATAAGTTTCTCTTTCTTTTTTGTATTTACAGCTAGGTGTGTGATAGTTTCCTCCTGTAATTGGTTTTACATGTCATAGTACTGCCAACTTTAAGTGTTACCGGCCACGGATCTCAAAGGCGGTGAAGGGTGGAGGAAATATGTGCGGCAAGACGTAGTTGAGGAAAGTAGCACTTGACAAAATGGCCAACATCGTCCCTATACTTTTGCTAATGGGCCAATTTTGTCCCCGAACTCTTGCAAAGGCCAAATTAGTTCTCAAACTCATGTTTTTTGGGTCCATTACGTCCTCCGTCTGAGATTGATGTCCACGCCGTCGAGAAACACCTCACGGCTGATCATGGCATTTCAACATAACCAAAGATAATATAGGATGTATTTTCAAAAAAAAAAAGATAATACAGGATGTCTCATCGTCGATCATGGCCTCCACGCACTCGTCCACACCACGGGCTGCTCCTTCCATGCGAGGAACACACTGGCTGCCGCGTCGTCGTCCGGCGCTGATGGCTCGCAAGCTCCATCCCTCCAGTGCCGGCGAGCAACGACCGCATAATCGCCGACCCGCGTCGTCGGTTGAGCGCCCGGCCGGTGACGCATCCGCCGTGCCCACGGCGCCCCTGTCTCCCGCCTCTCGGCGGACTCGGCGCCGGGCGGGGACCACGAGGTCCACAATGGCGCGCCCGCCGCCCTCTCGAGCCGACCTCGTTGCGTTGCCTTTCCCGGGAAGCTCTCTTCGAGGAGAAGTCTAGGATGTGCATCCCACCTGCGGCGACGCGCCATCTCGTTGAGCATCCACATGAACTGCAGCCCACGCGGGCCTGGCTATCACGGCGGCGTTCCGGCGGCAAGACTCTAGGGTCGCCGCGCGGCCCCACTGGGCTGGGCCGCGCCTCGGCGGCGGTCCGGTTCCGCCGGCGCCATAGGTCGACGCTGGCTCTGATGCGGTGGTGTGGCTATGGGCGTGGGCGCGGGGAGGCGGCGAGCGGCAGGGGGAGCTCTATGATGGCCCCCGCCGCAAAGTCATGCCGCGAAGAGGGCCCGCTGCCGAGGAGGGACGACGCGGGCAGCCTGGATAACTGACACTGTGGATCTCCAAATGGCCGAAGGACGTAACTGGACAAAAAAAAAAAACGGAGTTCGAGGACCAATTTGGCCTTTGCAAGAGTTCGGGGGACGAAATTGACCCAACGACGAAGTTCGGGGGCGATTTTGGCTATTTTGCCGATTTTTCGAATAGTTGAGTGAAATACGCTAGCTGTACTCCTTTATTTCAAAGGACTCTAGCTCAATTAGTTAGATCTTTACGCGACACTCTTAGATCCTAAGTACGATTTGAATCTCCATGTGAACGAATATGTAGCCAGGGTTCAGTTTCCGCGATATGGAAGAATCGTTTTCTTCTTAATGAAATATGGTGGAGGCCTCTCACTCTCTGATTACGTTTTTTATACTCCTTTATATTGTACCTTTTTGAGCTACCGAGTACATAATTTTTATTATATACACCTACATATACTGGTCTAGAATTGCGGAGCTCAACTTTAGCCCAACCCAGGTTGGAATATAGCGGCATGCAAACGGGTCTATCAGGTTGGAATTTAGCCTGATCTTCCAAGAGCACTTTATGGGCCGAGCTAGCACAGTCACAAAAAAACTTTTGTGTACTGCCACTGCTCTAAAAAGAGTGCGATTGTTTAGCACCCAAAATTTTAGCCAAAATTTTGGACCGATGGGACATGCATGTCACATCGCGCTGCTGCAAGAGCGTTTAGTTTGTTAATAGTAAATATTATCTTACCATGGCGTAACTAGGCTCAAAAGAATCGTCCATGAAAAAGTACATCTAAACCGTGTGTAATTAGTTTATTTTTACCTACATTTCGTTTCGATACGTGTCTTTGGCAAGATTTTGATGTGACGAAGAATCTTCTTTTTGCATAGTGGAATTTGGAGAGGAATTCGGGCTCTAAACACACCCCAGTAATCTTGTTTCTCTTCTGTCTCCTCTTTGTCAAACCAACACAATTTGTTGCTCCAATTTCATACTACAGCTACAGAAGGGGTGGGCTGCAACAACTAAGGAAGTGGAAGAGAAAAGGAGGATGTGGGAACTTACCTGGGATTCAGAGGCAAGGATGCTCAGTCAAACACTTTTAAATTTAACAAACTCTATGAAAATATATCATTTATACCTCAATAAATTTACTATTAAAGTGTATTTTATAGATGTTAGTATGTTTTATATGAATTTAGTAAAACCTGAGTAAACTCTATAAGTCAGCCGCTATAACTTTTAGCAACAGCTGGAAGTCGACCCCTATTAGCAACGGTAAGTCAGATGAATCCCCTTTTAGCAATGATGTGTCTATTTTAGACAGGTCCGCTTGAGTACAATCGTTAAAACACCATTGAGACTGATTGTTTAGCCTATATTGAACATTACATACAATAATCTATAAGCGCATAAATTTATGCAATGTCCTGGTCTTTGGTTGTAGGCAAAGCCGTATTTGATAAAATTGTGTTTACTTGTTAACATTTTGTTGCATGTAGTCAGCAACATTTTTTTTCTTGTGCATTTTCTTGTGTAATGCGACCCAATATGGTGTACTAGTTATTAATGGAGCATTGGGTCTGCTTTCAGCACTATATAAATCTGCATAAGAGCATATTCAGGCAATTAAACAAGAGCAAAATGCAATAAACAAGTCTAGATACAGGCTAGTGCAAGCAACCAATGAGATCCTATGTTGACATAATCCGGCGCCCTTGCTTATCAATCCATCCAGCCTCAAGTTAGGGTGACTTTGATGATTAATGTGTTTGACTAAGGTTTCAGTTTATTTTGAAGGAAACATGTAACATAGATCGTAACAGTTTACTGTGTTTCTTCTTTATTTTTCTCACTGGGATTAATTTAGGGGATTTTCATGTTGTATTGGTTAGTGGCGGAGCTAGAGCAACCTTGAGTGGGTGCATTGGTCTTTGTAGGTAACAGTTTGCAATATGTGGTTGCAAGTGTGGTGAAAGTTTGATTCATATCACTGTTTTCAAAAAAATTGTGGGTGCAATGACACCCATTGACTTTAATATAGCTCCACCCTAAGTTTTGGTATTGCTTCAATTCTCCCACATGGCTTTCTAAAGATTTATGATGATGCTTGATGGATGACTAGTGAATATAGACATTCGTTCTCATCATTTACTCTCATTTTTCACTCAGCCTACATTATAGTAGTTAGAGTAGCTCCAGTGTTGATGAAAAACAAACCATATAAAGAGTGAATAGAACCACCAACACTATAAGCACACAACCAGGGTTGTCAAAAGAGAAATTGCCCTTTGCAGAAGCGTCAAACTAAGCCAAATTGAATAATATTGTTTTATGCACGTGGTTGTTGTTGGCTACCTACCCATGGATGCGAGAAAGGAATAGAACTCTATACATGGGTCCTACCAGCAATGTTGACATGGAGGAATCAAACATTTCTTGCGTTCACCTTTCATCCCTAACAATGTTCGACACACACTAGAGGTGCCCTTAGAAAGGTCAAGTAGACCCTTTTTTTTAGTTTTTATCCGATGGAACATATTTTTGTTTAGAGTAGAACTACTATTTGTTCTAGCAGAAAGATGCTTGTAACTAGAGTATGCAGGCTTATATACTTTAATGGATCATGATATTTTATTTAAGATTCAAGATGTAATGGCTATGGTTATCATAGTGATAACTCATCCATTCATTGGATGGCATCGCTATGGTGCATGCGGTGGTGTTTCACTAGAGATAAAAGAGGATGTGCCAACAAATTAAGGGATCCTTTGGAACATATGGAACATAGGGTAGGAGAAGGATAGTAATAGGAAAGATATAGGAATTTTATAGGATTGCAATTGTAGAACATAGGATTGAAAACTATAGGGGAAATTGCATGAGTAGAAGGTGTTTGGATGGGCATAGGAAATTCAAAGGAATAGAAATCACTATAAAAAGAATAGAAATCGTAAGATTGGTTTAAACAGTGTGGCAATATGTTAATTTTATAGACCACAAAATATCATCTATTAGAGGAACGTCACCTACATGTGGACCAGCACACTAGCAAAAGCATTGATTTGCCTCGTTCCTAGTGAAACAAAGAGGTTCCAACAGATGTTTTTCTTCCTATGAAAACATAGGGCAAGTTTTCCTAAGAGACTTTCCTTTTTTTTTTTTTGGGGGGGGTGTCCCTACCTGATCCATTAGCCATAGATGCCGGAGGCTACCTCCGGTGGGTGGGCAGGCTCGAAGAGCCAAAGAGTTGGGGCCATGGCGGCCATGATTACGAGGGGGAGGAGGATTACATCAATTGGGCGAGCTCCAGAGATTATGTAGGGACACCGACTTCCTAGGGATGCGGCAAAGCCAGAGCTCAATCGCTGGCCTACAACCCTCCAATCCAAAGGAGGCCTAAGCACAAAATGGGACACGGTGGCTCCAGATGCTACTCAATAAGAAGCCTCTTCAAAAGTCTTTATAAAACTAACTCTCTAAATCATCATTTTAAATCATTTAAATAAATATCATAACATAGAGTCAAGTCTAACACTCTCGATCTTTAACTAACGAGAAATCTAGAATAGAGGATGACTATATTTAGATATATCCAATTATAAAGTTGTTGGAACACATTATATTTTCCACCAAAGTCTTTTTTCTGTCTATTACGCTTGGCTCTAAAATGGAGGTCACCGGAGTAGACCTTTGTTTACAATATTTGATGTTTTTAGACTTTGAGGTCCGGTAGAGAGAATACAGAAATTATCACCTTGCCTTCGGTATGGATGGGAAAAGTTAGTTAACGATGCATTTAAAGAAGGGTAACAGTAAAAAAAAGTTATAGAGCAACAAATGTCTTCACTTTAGATTGTTAACAAGGCTAAAACAACAAACTTTTTAACCGACGGGAGTACAAATACAAACGTCAAACTTTTTAACCGACGGGAGTACAAATACAAACGTCATATAGTGGATCATATCTTCTTTTGACTTCTTCTCTAGTAATACATACCCGACATGCTCTTGGCAATGGTTCTTCGAAAATATCTTCTTTATGCATGGTAATAATCGATCGATTGTGTCGAGCCTGCTATTTTTCTCAATCCATCGATCCTCCGGTACTGGTGACGGCAGACTCGGCATCTGATATATCTCCGCGTTCGGGTGCTGTGCCGACATCCCGACCAGCGGCGCCGTCGTGAGCCCTCCTCTGGCGCCGCTGCAGCTTCCGTGGCGCATCCTCCTGCTGCTGCAGGTCCAGGAGGACCTTGCCGCACGCCACGCAGGACGCGAACTCGCCCTCGGCCCGAAGGCGGCGGACCGCGCCGCAGTGGCTGCACCAGCACATCGCCGCCGAGGGTGCCATCGCCGCCACGGAAGCCGGCAGAGGAAGGCCTGGTCAACACACGACGGCGGCGGAGAAAGATCTGTTCAACTCAGGGGAGGATTTATGCGCCGGGGCTACATTATTTTTGGAAAGGTTTTCGGGCGTCTGGCTCGGGTTCAGATGGGAGGAGCTTCGCTAACTCATCGTGTTGGTTTTTCGTGGCTGTGTATAGGAGTTTGGAATGTGCCTCGTCGTCGTGTTCCTTTCCTTTTTATATGGTAGTGCCCGGACGAGTCGGTATCGAGGCAGATCCAAGAACTGAGTCAACAAAGAAAACTTGACGTCGTAGCTAAAGGTTTCTTGGTAGCCAAGGTCCCTGTATTTTTTACAACTCAATTGAAGATTCTCGTTGGGTCTGACAAAGCCAGAAATATTTTTAAGGTGGACTAAACACTAACTAATCAAGCTTAGCCCTCCTAATTTAATATATGTAATTATATAAAAAAATTAAAGGGGGCTCTATGTAGTTTGAAGCAGTAGGGGAGGCTGGAGCCCGATTTGCACCCCTGCTAGCTCCGTCCCTTCATATATCACAAAATATAATATGCAAACGAATCCGGTAACCCAAGTTTACGAACCATGAGGCGCCGCGTTAGATGAAAGCTACTGTGGTCCGCGTGGAATAGCCTTACAGCAACATGGTATTCTCGATTGATTCACACTACGAGCATGTCCGTTTCGATCAAAAAAAAAAAAAAAAATATCTTATGAATAACTAGAAAACCTACTAATCTACGGATTTCAAGCATATATAAAAAGCAGATTCAAAAGTGGCTATTCTACTTTCGAAGTCCATAACTAAAGGGGGAGGCGGGAGAGAGAATTCGACACTAAAGTCCATGACACCAAAAGCACATCCCTCCTGTTGGAATTTACAACAATATAAATTCATCTGTATGTACCTCTTGCTATATAATATAGCAAGAACCATAGGCTCTTCCAGCTTGATTCTGGGCGTTTTATCGGTTACGTTGCTCAACGCATTCTAGAGTTACCTCCTCTTTTCCAGAAGAGGTTCCACAAGGTTCACTTGCTTTGATGGGTTTGAATCACCCTCGGTGGATTTCTTGAGAATTCCAGGAGGCTGCTGTCCTTGGCGATTCTGTGCTCCCTGAAGGTTCTACAAAATCAACAGGGTTAGTTAGTTAGTATTCCATTATAACTTTATGGTAATTCTGAACCAGTGATGAAAAGTTCAAACTAGTATAACATAAGACTGCTACGAAATGCTAGTAATTATACACAAAGAATATCAAGCCGTCTATACGAAGAAAATAGCATCTCCAGTGGATGTTCTGCTGGTGAAGTTGAGAGCCAAGAGACTATTGTCGGCAGTTCATTTAACATGTGATTTCTTAAGTAACCAAGCATATAGTATTGTAAAAATACATTACAAGAAATATATGAAACTACTGTCAGCTTACTATGTAGTCAACAAATACTTTGTAAAAAGAATATTGAGAAAGAGTAATGAGCAGCAACACCATCAACAAACAGATGAGCATTGTTTGTGTGACACCTTCAAAGAACCCACAAAGCCTATAAGGCTATAAGCTCTAGAAGCTGAACTTGAAAATAACCTCACTCAGTTTGAATGTGTTGATTTTGTTGGTCAAGAAATCAATTCAAGGTGAAATTTTGCCCATCAGTCTGCCGTTTAATTACCTAGTGGATGAACATTTAACAGGTCGAACCAACTCTAATCCAATAACTTAATTCATAATAACAAAAGGATGAAACTAAGTGCTTGGACAGGAACAACTAGCATCCAACTGCAATAGATAGCTCAGGTGGCTGTCTGGTACCTAAACCAAGTTAAGTTTTAACACTAATACTGTGAATTCCAGATACCAAACTATTGTTTTGCAGCCTGCATGGGTCGCATTTTATATAACTGTACCAGAAAAGTTGTACTTACTGCAGCCTTTTGGCCTGTTAATCTCCTAACAGATGGAGCCCTTGCAACCGATGATGCAGCAGCAGCAGCAGCTACTCGGATCCTGTAAGGGAGTGAGATTGTGAGAATTAGTTGCTTTCTACTTAGCTGAAGAGTGGCAGAAGAATACTAGTATATTTGAAGTTCAGGCATACCTTTTATGAACATCAACATATTCATCAGTCTCATCCACTATTTCCTCCTGCAAAAGTAAAGAACTTAAACTGTGACATCATATGAAAGGATAAAACCACCTCCCTAAGGAATAATACATTTTACAACTTACCTGTAGGAGTTCTTCAAATACATCTTCAAGTGTGATGATACCAACAACCTCACCGTCCTCAATATCCTCTGATGACCTATGCACTGCATTTGATGCTGGGCTTCCATTAACCTGCCTGTTATGTGGTCTTTCAATATCCACAACCACATTGTCTGCATGTTCTTCAGCATTAGATAACAAGGGAACAGTCAACTGTGCTGGCCTAATTGCTTCCCTGTCTGGTTCAGTTTTATCATGGAGTGGTTCAGTTTTGGGTTTAGCCTTCACAACAGCAGCCATATGACTACTTCCTTTCTGAAACTCATTGAGTATATCATACAAAGGCATGTCTGAAGGAACCCTGGAAAAGGATTGATCAAATATTTGTCAGGGAGGAAACAGGTTGGCTTACAGGCATGGATGCATGATACAGCAAAGAAAATATTTCAAAACTCCACCACTGGAGCATGGTATCAGTATCACATGCTGGGAGATAAAGATTCTAGAGCAAGAATATAATCCAACATATGAAGGGCGTACCTTGGAATCCTTCTAATTGAAACAGCACTAACTGGCGTCTCCGTTTCAGCACGAACAGTCAAAAGACTCTTCACCTATTGAGTTCAAAACGTTTTGTTAGTTATAAGGGTACAAAATCACTGGATAATAATCAACAGCATCAATGAATCTTACCAATAGGAGACCAATGATGTTTTTAGGGTTTCCTGAGTATACAGGAACACGACTGTGACCACGGGCAAGAATTTTCCCAATCGCTTCCCTGTGGAAACAAATAAACTGACAATGTTGTAGTTTACAAGAGTTTCTATTGACATAAATGCTCCAGATATATACTGTGCATAAATGCCTATTATCACATGAAACATCAAAATCTAGCATATTTTAAGTTTAGCTTTGCAAATGTACAAAAAAACATCTATCAGGTACTACATAATGAGCTTGCAAGTTGCTAATATATATCAGAAAAGTACAAGATAGAACCATATAGGTGCTAGTCATGTCAAGTGCTCATTTCAGTCTTGAAACTCACATGGAACAAATAATTTATGCCCGCCCGACCAACATAGGATAGACAAATGGTTATCCAGAACTAAATGTGTGACAGACTCTAGAAAATATGAGATAGGGTACCAGATGAGTGATATTTGTTTGGAGGTGTCCAAGTGATGAATACTCTAAGTCTAAGGAATGAAGGAAACCTATTGTAATTGCACTTAAACACATAATAATGATAGGCAAATGACACACATAAGCCGGTAGAAAATACTGCATGTCCTCTGTTCAACATCTTAGCAATTAGTATCTCCACAATCACTCCAATTGCACCCCTACTGCCTGATATACCATGTTGGGAAACGCAGAAATTCCATCCATCTGTATATAGGGGTTTCCTTTCTTCTTTTTTTCTCTTCTTGTTAGTGGCTCGTGTTGGGTTTCAGGTCTAGCCTATCGGCCTACCCCAACTTCTGTGGGATTAAGCTTTGTTGTTGTGGCTGACCGAAAGTTTGCATAACAGTTAACAAATATAGGAGGGACAAATGATTATCTGGCACTATCTGTCTTGAATCTGCCTCAAGAAAAATGTTGGATAACACAAAAAATGAGTGGCATCAATCCTTATGTACTGCCAAAAGCCTCTAGCCCAATGGGAGCCACTCGAGGCACTCCACAAGTCTGGGTTCGACTCCCCATGGCGAATTTTCAGAATTTTTGACTGTGGTTAAAAACCTCCTAAATCTGTCCCATGGCCAAAGCAAGGTTGTTAAAAGCGGTTGGGGCAGGGGGTTAACACGTGAGAAGGTCTTCTTCTTAAGCAAAAATGCCCGGGGCTAGTCTTAGTACCCGTGGGTCGAGTTTTTTTTTTTCAATCCTTATGTACTATGATCAGAAACCTAACCATCACTACAGTACCATAACTAGCTGTACTAAAATATACAGAGACTTATGTCAATAGAGAATAGCAATGCAGTAAAACAGAAACGAAGTAACATAACAAAAATAAGAGGATAGCACAGAGAGAAAATGAATTAAGATCAACAATAAGGAACATGAGCACGAGTTATGGTTTAATAAGTGGGCATGTATTATTACCAGTCCAACTTGGAATCCACATCTAGTGAGAAAGTTGACTCAATAGGTGTCATAGCTTCTGCAGCAGTCTGCACACACAGAGTAATAAGATTCCTGCCAAAATCAACTAGATGCATTTAAGGTTCTGTAATTGTCAGCCAAATTAAGTGAACTTGTCATCAGTGTACAAGGTGCTGCAAAACCTGAATCACCATGTCACTTTGCTTTCTAAGCGTTCAGCACATTTATATGAAACTGAACCTTGTACCAAATTCAACAAGGGAACTTGCAAGTTGTTTATTTGCACAAAAACTGCAACATGCATTAAACCATTTCTAGTTGAGCACCATAGCAGTGAATTGGAAACCTTGTATGCTTTCTTATAAACAAAAATAGGAGATACAGAAAACGAAACAAATACAAGTCTAAAACAAGATATTGGTACATATCCTAGTTTATTATTGAGAGGTAGCACATAAAAGACAAGAGAATCATAGCTCATTTTTCCTAATACCACCAAATTGATCCCAAAGAAACAGTCATTTTACACAATAGCAAGTGTACTGGCTTCTGGATTTATACCAAGTTACCAACTTCATTTGGACCAATGTTCCCTTGAGAAATTAGCATTATTTCTTTTCCTTTTTTTTTGAAGGCAAAAACTGTGAGGGAGATCCCCACAGCACTTCATTTTCATTTTATAAATTTATTAGAAGAGTTACAGGGAAGCTTACAACGTGTTTAGCTGAATGCATCTAACCAAAAGCGGAAGGCTGATCTAAGATCATCCTTAAAACAAATAGATTGAAGTAAACATTGGTTGTTAAAATTCATAAACCAGATGTTGACATGGACACTGCCGTTATTGAAGACTTCGGTCATTCCGAGCTTCCATATCTCCAAACATTACTTCTTTATTGGGAAAAGAAAAATATGTCACATATTATGAAGATGATGTACACCTTTTTCGGTCAGGTCCAAGGCTCCACTTATGATTGTAGTCTCATCATGGGTGAGCTCTCCACCCTTGCCAGCCTGTTATGGTAGAAGCTCTAACTGTGACATAACCCTGGTTGAACATGAAAACTTCTAAAGCAGAGTGATATGATAATGTTACCTCTTTGCTATGGATTGAAACTAGGGCTTTCAACTGAGCTCGCCTAAAAGCGCAGACTCATTGTGCCCAAGAGCACAGTCCAGGATCTAAGGAGAAAGTCAGATGTCAATAACTTCAGCAACCAATCAACAGACCATAGATCAAGTAAAAAGAAATAAACAAAGGATTACTGAAAAACAAAAATCCAAAGATGCATATGTTAGAATATGCAATCAAGACATCTTTTACTAAACACACAGACATATACTATATTAATGTCTACATAAATCTGAGTACAGACAGCCACTCAATTCAACAAAATTGGTATTCGACCTCAAGGAGGTTGCCACATCATGCTAGAATCTGCGTTAAATCATCTGTACTGATTTGTATAAGAAATTAAATGCAGATTTTCAACGTCAGTAACTTAGCATGTAGTATGTATATAGTCGAAGGGCAACTTATCACAAGTGGCTTTAGTAACAAAAAGTTGATAACTCCTACTTCCTCCGTTCAAAATTCTAAGTCGCTTTGACTTTTTTTGATACATCTATTTTGTCATGCATCTAGATATAATAATATGTATACATAGCAAAATGAATGAACCAAAAAAGTCAAAGTAACTTATAATTTGGAACGGAGGGAGTACACACAAAAGGAGATACCAAACTTCTATCAGCTAACTCTACGTTAATACAAAGTGTTAAGATAGAACTTCCAGTTACACCTGTGCTGCGGAACAGTATGTGCGATAGTATTATCACTTGTTATAATCTTCATAAGATGCAGTTCACAATATAGGCTAATAAGCTTGACAAAAGGTAGCAAAAGAAAATCACACATACAACTGATCACTATGGAAAAGTAAGTGAGAAGTGCATGAAGGAGAATAGAATTGGTGGAATATTGGATGTATTGCATTGGGCCTCATGGGCTGATTATATAGAGTACATAGGACTAACGCCTCACGTGGCTAGACAATGTGGTACTATTCCTATTTACTCTAACAGTGAAAATTAGCATGCACTCTTTGAGGATTACAACATGATGACATGGGATAAGGTTACAACTTACAAGTTACAAAGAAAGAGTTCAGTGATCATTTAAGCATCAATAAAATCTGAAAAACATGAAACAGTTTTTGCAGTGCTGGATGTTCTACAAAACAAAAGCATATTTTTATGGTCCTATAAAAGATCATGTTCCTTTTCAAGAACCAAGATCAGTAGATTGATACTTTTTTGAGGAATCAGTAAATTAATACTTACCAACAGAAACAGGCGACAAATCAGGAATACATATCAACATAAGGAGAAAGTAACTTCTATTAGAAGGAAATACAAGTGTGGAATTCATATTGAGTATTCAATAAATGCACCACCTAGTGAATTATTTCTATAAATACATTAACTAGCACCATTCCTATGTTCAAAGTTTGTGTTAATTCATTGTCCTTGGAGCTAAAATAACACTGTTTTCCAGTGTGTAGTAACTACTAAAAAATAAATTCATTTTTTTTCTGAGAGTGCTAAACATATTTAATACCATATAGAAACTGGCAATGTTGAAATTTTTGATTGAATAGAAGATAAATAACAAAAATTAAACTAGCTTTAGCTGTGAGGGCTATAGATCATCAAATATCTCACATGCAAGTTACTGGAGTTTTCAAGAATAGCCAAAACCAAAATATCGGTCTGTTTGTCTAGCACACCATAGGGTTACCTCATCCAGAGTACTGCCCCCTTTGACCAAGAAGAGGAGACTGTTGACCATCTCCTTGTCCATTGTGTGTTCACAAGAGAATTTTAGTTCAATCTGTTCAGACAGGTCGGTCTTCAGTCCATGTCCCCTCTGCCTACAGAATTATCCTTTCATGATTGGTGGGAGAAAGCTCGCAGCACCATGGGTTGATGAGGCAAGGAATTAATTGGACTAAATGGAACCATCACAATGGGTGTGTCTTTGATGGAACAGCTCCAAACCTTGCTGGCGCACTGATCATAGCCGGCGAGGAGCGCCATTTGTGCTCTATGGCAGGGACTAGAGGGTTATCATTCTTGACTGCCCTCCTCCTCGGTATTTAGCTCAGTAGTGGTTGCCTTGTGTGTTTTTCACGGGCGCGAATGTAACTTTTTAACTGTTGGGGCGTGAGTGCGTGTGTGTGTGTGTGTGGTGTTTGTGGGGTTGTTTGGGCTCTTGCCCTTTTCTCTTCTTAATATAATGATGTGCAGCACTACTGCGTTTTCGAGAAAAAATATTCGATCCGTAACTAGTACATTAGCTAAGCCATACAGTAGAACAAAAAAGATGACTCTGAAGTAAAAGCTCAATCATAATGCAATTCACAAAATTTCAAAATACATGCCATGACAGGAGAGCATAGACAATTACAGTATAGTGGGCATATAGAAATGAATCATGTGATTTTGTTGATTTACCTTCCCAATAGGGTAAGAAATTGGATAGCAGATGACCATGAGAATGCGTCACGAGCCATACAAAGTTAGCACCTACTGCCAGACCATATCTGGTACAGATTGCTTGTGGTATAACCTGGTGTCAAAACACTACAATATAAGTCAAACCACGAATGAGCAAATAATAAATTTTGGACATCAGATCAATACCTCTCCAAAGGCAAGAACAAATGTCACTGACAATATTACAGCAACAACAGGATGAAACATTCTGTCAAGAAATAAAGGAAGTGCCTGCAAAGGTCACAACAAGGTAAACATAAGTCAATGGTTAAAACAAAACAGGGTGCAAAGATATCAGAAATTATGTGACCTATGCCCTACCTATCAATAATTTTAGAATACAGAATAAGAAAGGAATACGGGTACATTTTTTTAGATGAAGAGGAATATGGGTACATGAGTGTCAACTGAGTGAAAGAATCAAAGAACACTCATATGAGAAGCTTTATAGTAGATTTAGGGTACAGCAAATAATAGTGATCAGATATAAAAGCACCAATAACGACTTAACACCAACTGACCATGCTGCAAATGGATGATGAATGAAACTAGTAGCAACTGGGAGAAACAAGCTTAAATAGTGAATACAATAGGTGCTATACTCTATCTTAACTAAACTTCATCAATTCATAGTTTCCAAAATGTAAGATAACCACAAACAGGATTAAAAGAAATCATGGTGTTATGGTGCCAAAAAAAAAAGTTGAACACATAGGCACAACTTCGGAACACTGTCCCTCTCTCCCAATAATGAGTTAAAAGGTCAAAGTGTTGATGCCGGAATAATTCATTAGAAACTTCAAACAGAAACTCTGATATTACCACACATTTTTTTAACAAATGTATACACTTCTAGAGTACAAAATAGTGTATAACGATATGATTGCAATCCAAATACTCTACCTCCATAGCAGCAGCATTACACAACAACAGGGTGACAAGAAGCTGGTGTTGCTTCTGAACAACTGGAAGGATGGCAGCTGCAGCAAACAAGGTAAATAAAACAAAACATGAGGGGCAGCAGAAGGATCAATCAAAGGGAAAATACAACAACTGAGCTGGACTTCAACAGGGAAACAGCGATAGACTGCTGTTAAATAAAAATAAGATGCTAAAAGAAGAAATGTGTACCAGTCAAAGTGACTAAGCAGAATCATTGCTCGAGATGTTAAAAGAGGCTATCTGTATTGTATTATTGCCACACTCAAAATTAACACTGCCAACATATGGATTGGATGAACTGATAAAAAACTGAGATGCCCAGATATGCCATTTCCTTCAGTAACTAAGCAACTCTGGTGATTATCAGGTAAGAATGTAAGACAAAAACCAAAACTGCACGCTACCCCAGTAAACAAACATGGCAGCTCCAGGAAACTCCAGGAAAGCGCACGCTACCCCAGTAAACAAACATTGTCCATTGCATACTATACTTCCACTTCCCACTTGTCTGATGTATCATTTCACATCTCACCAGAAAGAGGTGAATCTTAGAAAATAACAAATCCCATCCACACTGCTATTTCTTATTCCCTGATTTTTTGTTTGTTCTGCTTTCCTTTTCAAATACTTTTGTATGTAAATAATATGTCAACATTAGCATCACATTTTATCCTCACTGTCATTACACTACCTACAAAATCTAGCAGACTTACAATAGGGGGTAGAAAAATTCACCACATACACACCAAAGACCCTCTAATGTTCAAAATTGCATTGAAACTTGAGAATACGATAGAGTGTATGGCGCTCCCATCCCCATTCCCTAATTTAACAAGCCAGGACAGTGTGATCCCACTACCAATATCAGAAACCCGGTCATAGGACAGCAAACAGATCGAGCACAACGAGGCAACAGCAGGGAATGGATAGGGGTTCGGATCGGACCAGCCTGAGCCTTCTCGGCGTCGGTGCCGCTGCGTTGGAGGATCTCCAGCTCGACGAGGCCGAGCGACATGAGCCCCAGTGTGAGCCCGGACATAATCCCGGCGAAGAGCACGAGGAAGCAGGAGATGCCCGCGTACGCCCACCACTCCAGCGACCCGAAGGCCGTGTCCTCCCCCTGCACGATCAACGCCATCGCACCCACTCCCGCCGCGGCAGCTGCGCTCGACGCCGGCCGCGCCGTCGCCGCCGCCACACGCACCGCCGCCGCCAGGCTCACCGCCCGCGCCCTCCCCGCCGCCGCCGCCATCGCCCTCGGCTGAAACAGAGTCCGCCTCCCCGGACCGATGCGTGGGCACCGTATAAGCAGGTCAGGCCGTCCAGGAAGGGGCGTTTACCGAGGAAGAGGACAAAATGGCGCGGCGTGGTGGTCGCTGGATGCGACCGCGGCCAGGCTGGGGGGCTGGCGGTCGATCGGACGGCTAGGGGGTTGCCACGTGGCTGTAACGGCGACACGTCGTTGGCGTTCAGAGTTTGGACGCCGTCGGGTTCGATGCGTCGTGCTCGGAATGGTTGGCAGTCACGGCTGCGTTCGAGTTTACGAAAGCGACATGGGGGAAGAAAGTAGGCTTTTATGATGGCTTTAGATTGATAATAATGATGTGACTATGACCATGCATTGCAGTTAGCTAGCTGTCTTCCGTGTAACGGAAAATGTTGTCATAAACATACCTACCTTCGTATTACGAACATCAATGGAAACACAGTATAGATACAAACACTCATATTATGCACCCACATACTCTAGTAAAAATGTTTGATCTTGAAAAGTTTATTTGTTGTTGAATGTTGTGAGCTGCTAGGAACATTAAAAACGAACTTTGCGATTTATATATATGCATGTTGTGATTTATATACATAGCGCATGTCTTAAACTTCTTGACAAGTAACACATCATGTATCATGTATCGACTTTAATTAGACCACAGTACTCACAAAATGAATGGCTAGTGAGTGAGTTTTCAGTCGAAATTAAACAAGGTAGCTTAATAAACTACAAAAGGTAACTCCAACGCTGGAAAAAGATATTGAAAAGAGAATTCACCTCCCTCCTTTATTCAAGAGCTAGCCCTATGTCTATACTTTCCTTCCTCCCTTCGATTCCTTATTATTCTTTGTCTTCCTCTTGTTCTCTAAAGATTGTATCCTCAAACTATCAATTGTTCATACTATTAAGATCAGTGATCTAGGATTGTGAAAAGCCTCAAATCCTCCATAGATTCTACCATGTAGTGTCCCCTATTGTTCATCGTGCTCGTCGACATCATTCGGCTCAGTCCTCGATCGAGCGCTATGGCTTCATCGGTGTACAAGCCTTGCACACATAGTTGACCCATGACTATGGCTATGATGCTTTCTCACAATATGGAGGAGAAGCTGGCGTTGCACCCTATGTGTCAGATGCTTCTTCGGTTCAGTTGTGTGATTGACATAAAGCTGCTTTGCTAGAGTATTTTTTCCTTGGCTACGGCCATGATGGTCACCATGGTGACAACACACCCTCCGTGTCATTGATGGTGTTGAACCCATCCATTCATTTGTGGCAATTACAATGCCCAATGCCTTGTTTTGACATAGAAGATCACCAAAAAGGTGAAGGCATACGCCGATGTCCATCTCTCATTCGATGATGTGAAATCCCTTGCCTCGCTTCCTCGTCGTCAATCACAATGCATTGCTTCCGATCCACCCTGTCACACAATACTAACGAGGTCATATCGGTGGTTGCGAGTGACATCACCATTGTGAGCAGCACAACATTAGTGCGAGAATCTTCCCCGACAGCACTAGTTACCTCATCGTCGAAGTCCACCACCGTTGAGCCGAGGAGGAACTTGACGCATTAGATAAACAGGGGAGAACAAAGAGAGGAAGAAGAAATGAATAAGGGCAAAAATGATATTCATTGTTCTCTCTCCTCCTAAGCAATAGGTGAATATTTTTAATAGATAATTTGTGTTTCGGTAGCTGACAAAAACTAGAAGGTCTAACTTTTTTTATGTGCATTCACAGTATGACTTACATTTTCAATGTCTTATCGTCAACAAATAGCTAGCATCTTAGCTCTTGGCTAGCGAGTGGATGCAACTCATTTTTTTCGTTTGAAGCCATCTCAATGGCGTACTAAATGGTATACTGTACGACCTTAATATATGTAGTATTTGCTGAATATTGCGTCGATTTATTTTGAAAAAAAATACATTTGTATGTAAGTATAAAATACAAAATAGTCTCGGATTATTCAACGATGATTTTTATTAGTGACTTCACTCGTGGAGGTCTTCGTATCCCCTTTCATTCAGCCAAGAAAGGGGACAGCCAGACAGGACTAGCTCGCACGCATCTAGCCTTGACAGTCGCCGCAGCAGCGCAAGATGCTGCAGCGCGCGCCGCCAATCCGCCTCACCCTCCATCTCCTACTCCTCCTCGTCCCGGCCCTCGCCGAGGTTCCCGACCACTACGCCTCCCCGCGTGCGGACTCGGGCACCAGAACGGGGCTCAGTAATGCGCCGGCGCAGGAGTATCTTGACCCCACCTACCCGATCCCGCGGCCTCCGCCGGCGGCGCCGATCTGCGTAGTTCCTCTCCTACTCATTCGCCAACACCTGCGGGGCGCCCCCGCCAAGGCCGCGTATGCGCCGCCGGCCGGGTGCCCTGCGCCCTGGTCCCTCGTCGTTCTCTCCTTCTCCGTCGCCATCGCCGGTGACCAGTACGACCGCGTGGCGGCCGTCTGGCTGGACGGCGCCGAGCTCCTCCGCACCACCACCGCCGAGCCCACCCTGGAAGGCGTCCGCTGGACCGTCCGCAAGGACGTCACCCGCTACTCCGCGCTGCTCCGGTCCCCGCCCGGCGGCGTGCTTTCTGTGATGCTCGAGAACCTCGTCAACGACGTGTACACCGGTGTATACAACGTCAGCGTGTCCTTCGAGTTCCACGGCGCCCCTGCTTACCTCGTCGACGACGCGGGGTCCTCCTCAGCTGCCGGCTCTGCGGACTCCGGGCAGGAGACACCAAAACTGCCGGCATCCTACTTCCAGCCGGCGGACCTGATCCTGCCAATCTCGGAGGACACGGGCAACAGCAGTGGCTTCTGGTTCCGCATCCAGAACTCGTCCGATTCGCGGGCCAAGGTTGTGAGCATTCCGTCGAACACCTACCGCGCGGTCCTGGAGGTCTTCGTGTCCCCGCACTCAAATGACGAGTTCTGGTATTCCAACCCGCCTGACCTCTACATCCGCGAGAACAACCTCGCCACCGGACGGGGGAACGCGGCGTACCGCGAGGTCGTCGTGAGCGTGGACGGCCACTTCGCCGGCTCGTTCGTCCCGTTCCCCGTGATCTACACGGGCGGCATCAACCCGCTGTTCTGGCAGCCGGTGGTGGCGCTGGGCGCCTTCGACCTCCCGACCTACGACGTGGAGCTGACCCCGTTCCTGGGGCTCCTGGTCGACGGCGAGGCGCACGAGATCGTCCTGAGCGTAGTGGACGGCATTGCCGAGTGGCTCGTCGACGCCAACCTGCACCTGTGGCTGGACCCCGCTTCGCCGAACGTGTCGGCCGCGCTGAGCCGGTACAGCACGCCGCGTCTGTCCATCACCCGCCGGTACTACACCCGGCGGCCGCTGGACGGGGAGGTTCGAGATCCGTGCCAAGAGGAAGTCCCGGTTCAGCGGGTGGGTGAGTTCGTCGTTCGGTAACTTCACCACGGCCGTGGAGACAGAGGTGGAGGCGAGCAGCCTGGTGGAGTTCACCGGCCAGGGCAGGAACAAGACCGTCCGGCTGGAGGTGGAGCAGGACACGGAGGTGGTCGTCCGGTCGTCGTCTCAGGAGGTCGGCAAGGTGAAGACGGAGGCCAAGTACCCGCTGTGGCTGGAGATGGTGACGGAGGACGGCGAGAACGGCACCTACGTGATGCGGGCGAACCTGACGCACTCCCTGAGCGTCGAGACGGACGCCGAGGCCGAGGGGCTGTTCGATGGCGAGACGAAGGTGGTGGACGAGCAGGCCGCCGTGGGGTGGATGCTCGTCAGCGACCACGACGTGCTGGACGGGTCCGCGGCCACGACGCAGGCGTACAGGTACTATAGCGACGAGGTGGGGAGGTACGAGCGCGCCATTGACACGCTGGATGGTGCGGTGCTGAGCGACAACGTCACCGAGAGCTACCGGGCATTGGGAGAAGGCTTGGCTTGGCTTGCTGCTGGAGCTGGACCCGCGGAAGGAGGCGCCATGGAATTGTGACGGACGGCCAGCTGTTTGGACATTGGTGCTATATAGGACTCCGTCTTCAGACTTTGGGAGAGTCGTTCAGACTTCTTCAGAGTTCAGAGTGTGTTCATTATTACGTGCGATCGATGTTTTTTTGTTGTGTGTATATGTAGGCCGCCAGTGTATTCTTGTACTTGCAATTGAATTGTTGCAGTTTGCAAAATATCCTTAAGGCTCCGTCTGGATCCCGGAATTGAAACTCGTTCCAGAAACCAAATCCTTGGAATTAGATTCAATGGGAACTTCAGAGTTCGGATGATTAAGAACATGAAATCAACAAAGGCTCTACTCCCTCCGTCCTTTAAAAATATTAATAGCTATGATACATAATTAGTACCATTGAAAAGATAATTGAATCTAGTTTTTAACAAAATTATTTGGAGACATAAATGTTGCACATATTTTCTACAAATCGAGTCAAAGTTGAGGCACGCACACCAACAACGACACTTATTTAGGGACGGAGGGAGTATATCTCTTACGATCATGGTGATATATATCTCTGTCCTCCCGAACTACTTTGCATTTGCTATGGACTACTCATTCCGTCCCAAGAAGAATGTCATTCTCACTTTTACGTAAAACAAAATATTTTAAACTTTGATCAACTATATATTAAAGAACATTAATATTTATAATACATAATTAGTATTATTAGATAAATCATAAAATATGTTTTCATAATTATTTTTATTTAGAGATATAAATATTGCCAACTTTTCATGTAAAGATAGCACATACTCCCTCCGTCCCTTTTTAGATGTCACTATGGGATGCGTCTTTTGGTCAATTTTTCTCAACTTTTAACTAGGTTTGTAGAAAAAAACGTGCAACATTTATATCTTTAAATAAATTTATTAAAAAACTAGACTTAAAGATCTTTCCAATGATACTAATTACTTAGCATAAATATTTATATATTTTAATATATAATTGCTTGCAGATTTGAAAACGTTGATTTCTAAAACGAGAATGACATCTATTTAGGGGCGGAAGGAGTATCTCATAGTGTCGTTTTTTTTAACGGAGGAAGTACTCTGCAGTGGATCAAGGACCGTGACGCAAAATTTGTGTTCTTCAACCCCGACTAAGGGGCACTGGAAGGTGAAGGTTAAGAATTTTAGAAATGGTTCATCTGGAGCTAACAATAAATACTGAATATTAGCATTAGGAGATCCTTTTATTAAATTGTTGGAGGTTTTTTTCTTTTTGCTAAAAATCAAGAAAAAATTGTTTTACAAAACTGTAAGAATACTTTTTATCACATTATTGGAAGAATTTTTACTTTTCTAAAAAAACAAAATAGATAATTATTTTATGAAACTCCTAGAGGTGCTATTAGGCCTCGTTTAGTAGAGATCTCACTAGCTCCAACTTCTCTCTCCTCTCACAGAGCCAGTGGACGAAGGTGAAACTAAAAAATAGGCTTTAGGTAAAGCCACTAGAAGCAGGTAAAGTCATTTTAAGCTTCACTTGTTCCCACTGGCTTCAACTTTTCTAACGCATTCACTATTCAAGCATTGTGTACAATATCTCTTTTCCTCTCTTTTTCTCTCTTGAGCTAGGGAGAAGGTGAAGTTAAGAGAATATGCTTTAAGGCCGGTTTCAATGGTGAGTTTTATTTCGTTGTTTCCAAGACTGCCATGCCATATATAAAATAAAATGAAACTTGGATGAAACCCCTACTCTCAATGGAGAGTTTCATCTTGTGGTTTCATAGGCATTTAATTTTATGACTCGGAGATAGTTAGTATTCGTGCCAAGAGAGTTTCACCAAGATGAAACTTTTCCCTTCTCTCTCTTTGAGTTTCATGCAAAAAGTAGATGTTTCTTGATGTGGCGCCCTATTTAATGTGCATTGAAACACCTATTAAACCCCATTGAGACTGGTGTAAGTGAAGCCAGTCATTTTTAGCTTCACTTGCTCCCACCCGCTCGGAGAGGAGAGAGATGAGAGAGAAAAAAATTACTATAAATAGTGCATGAATAGTGAATGCGTAGGGAGAAACTATAGCTAGTAGGATCTCAAACAAACGGAGTCTTAGGCACTATTTGGATCCATCTAGTGTATTTTTAAATTGACATTTGAAAACTATGTGGGATTGAAACAAAATAGTTTTTGCCCAATTCCTTTATCAGTTTTTGTCAGATTCTCTTTTGCTAGTTTTTGCCACTTTGTGAGCAAATGAAGCTAAATTCTCAAAAACCAAGGGACCCAAACACCCCTGCCATTTTTTTTTCTCTGAGAATCTAGATTTTAGAATCTAGTCAAAACTGGTTTTTAAGAATCTAAGACTTATCCAAATAGACTCTTAGGTCTTCAGTAGGAGTTTTATTTGCATTAAATATGTTGTCACATAAACTTTTTTTTTTTTTTGATAATGTGGCAGTGTATTTTAAAAAAGAGAGAAGAAATAAGTTTTATTTAAATAAAATTTCTTTAGCATGAATACAAAACTCTCTACTAGTCATAAAATTAAATGGTTATGAACTGTGTATACTACTACATTGATGAGACAGCCGCAAGCAATCCAACCAAATCAACAGACTAGTACAGTAACCGTGCAATGTTGCCGTTGGCGTGCCGTTGACGGTCGAGCACCCATCTCATGTTGACAGTGATATCGACACCGGTACATAAAGGTCGCCGGCCGGGCGCGGGCAGACGTACCGTCGGCACGGTTGGGCCAGCGCAGGAGGGGACACGGGTGGCAGGCTCGCCGCCGAGTAGCTCGGTATTCGATACTACTCAGTACTCCTACGAGGCACGGAACGGACGGACTCCTCGATCTAGGCCCGCTAATGGGCGGGTTTGAGCGGTATTTTTGGGGGCGGGGTTTTAATACGGGTATTATTAGGCGGGTGGAAACGGGTGACATTTGTGAAGCGGGTTGGGTTGGGTTGGCCGACACAAACGGGTTGGGACGGGTTGGGGCTCTATGGTCATAGATCGGCGCGATAAGTCATATATCATCTTCCGTCGTGACTTCGGGTTGGGGCGGGTTGGGACATTGAGCCGACGGGGTGGGGGCGGGGCGGGTGGTAGTTAGGGTTTTTAAAATATGGGTTAGGACGGGTTTAAACCCGTTAGCAGGCCTACCTCGATCCTCGCCTCCCGGGCTCTCGGCTCGGCCCACGCGCCAATAGGTCGCGCGCGTCTCCCGCGGTTTCCTCCTCGGGACCGATCGCATCACGCCCGCGTTGCGTGAGCGTGGCGGGCTTCGCTGCGCGGCGCGCGCGCTCCAAACGATAGCGACGCACGCGTGCAAGTAGACGAAGTGGCGCACACCACACATCCATGTCTTTTCTCGATTCTGGGCTTTCTCAATCAATGGGCCAATTTTTTTTTCAGGTCCGTCTTTGTTTCTAGTTTCTCCTGTCAACCTTTTGGGCCAGATTTTTTTTTTCTCTACAAACTAAAATTTTCTCTTTAGGGACATGGGATTTGTGGAGAAGTAAAGGGCGGGGGATGGTTTCAAATCCATATAGAAGTGAAAGTACATTTTTAAAAAACAAAACATATATCTTATGTGCATAAAAAATACTTATAGTACGTGAAAAAACTAAATAGTGCTACTATGAAAAAAAAAGGAGAAAAATCAAATACAATTTATTTGTGACATATTTCAATTTCCAAAAAAAAAGATAAAATAAAAAAGGTAAATGTTGCTTCTGTTGTCACAATTGAAAACTAGTGAATATTCGAGCCACTAATATTCCTGAAAAAATGAAATTTCATTATTAAAATATAAACTAATAATAAGAATATATATGCAGAAACCTATCATAGACATTCAGGAAAAAAAAATAAGCCTACTACATACAACAATGAAATCCAGAGGTTAAAACCTTAGTACTGCTTTTGGATGAACTTGTTACTATGTCATGAATGAATATTTGAAGAGCTTATTACTATGTGTCATTGAAAGCTAAACAAAATTTGTACCTTTTGAATGAACTTCTCATCAGTAGTGTGGGTTCCATTGGATACCCTAAAAAAAGGAAAAAAAACTGAAAAAAGGTATGAGTTGGAATCTAATGGCAGGATAAGCTACTCAAAATTCGATATCAATGTGAAGCAATCAAAATAAGTTTGACGGCAACAGCACATCAAAATAGTTCAAAGTTTTATAAATTCGAGTGTAAAGTATTGAAGCACTTGCATGAAAAGGTCTAAAAACTTTGAACTATTATATTATAAACTTTCTACTTGTTGGTTTACAAATTGACCCAGAATTTATTAAAACTTTCAACTATCAAATCATAAACTTTATACTATGGTTCTAAAACTTTGAACTACTAAATTATAAACATTATAATCATAGGTTTATAAGTTTACACCCGAAATTTAAAAACTTTGAACTATTAGGTTATAAACTTTTTGTACTGGTAGGTTCTAAAACTTTAAACTATTAAATAATAAACTTTGTACTCGTTAGTTTATAAATTTACACCGATAAAATTATAAACTTAATACTACGCTTTTAAATCTTTGAACTATTAAATTATAAACTTTGTACTTGTTAGATTATAAATTTACACCCATAAAATCAACACCCATGATTTTTGGAGTTCTAATTTACACCCATAAACTTTGTAATGATTTTTGATATCTGGACTACTCTACAGCTGCCAACATGTGTCATAGCAAAAAAACCAAAATTCTCATTGTAAATATCAAAACAAATGATTAGAGAAAAGCAGTACCAAGTAATCGGTGCTACCTTCGCTAGATAGCTACACTACACTTACATTGACACTGCAGTTCCATTAGTTGTCCCCAAAAATGCACCCAGTAAAGTACTGATGCCCTGCGCAATTGCAAACGATTTGACCATATTCTGGCCACGAGGCAAAAGAAACAAAATGATGATTCTTGTTGACGAGATCAAGCTTGTACCTGCCAACCAATGCCACGACCAAGAATTGAAGGAGGTATCATAGTCGCTCTCGCATATCTTGCCACAACAATAAAGGTCCCAAATGACTGAAAGGGATAACAAACTGCTTTTTAGACCACTAGTAATTATGGCACACTTATTTTTTTTTTTCAATTTTGGGTAAAGCTGCGTTATTTTTTCGATTTTGGGTAAAGCTGCGTGAACAAACCTCAACAAGAGCAACAAATGCAGCCACCATCTAATTTGATGACATGTCTAATAGAGACACACACAAAAGACACTACAAACTTTGTACTATAGAATTTGTAAAAACTTTGAACTAACAGATTGCAAACTTTGTAATGGTAGGTTAGAAACTTTGAACTATCACATTATAAACTTTGAATTGATAAGTTGAAAACTTTACATTCAAAACTTATACAACTTTCAACTATTACATTACAAACTTTATAGTGCTACGTTCAAAAACTTTACAATCAGAATTAATAGACTTTGAACTAGCATATTATAAACTTTCTACGGTAGGTTATAAAGTTTAAACTAGCACATTTATAAACTTTACACTTAAGAATTTATAAAACTTTGAAGTATCACATTACAAACTTTGTACTACTAGTTCAAAAACTTTACACTCAGAATTTATAAACTTTGAATTATGACATTACAAACTTTGTACTTTTATGTTTGAAACTTTGAACTATCAGATTATGAACTTTGTACTGCTAGATCAAAAACTTTACATGCAGAAGTGGTAAACTTTGAACTATCACATTATAATAAACTTTCTATTGATAGTGTAAACACTTTGCACTCAGAATATTAATAAAAAAATGTTGACCGATGACCTTATTAACTTTGTACAGCTAGGTTCAATCCTCAAACTATCGCATTGTAAACTTCACACTGCTAGGTTGAAAACTTTACGCTCAGAATTTATGTACTTTCAACTATGAGATTACAAACTTGTAATGCTATGCTAGATCAAACTGTAGGAAAAAAAAAAAAAGATATCTTAAGATGTGATGATTGAATAATGCAAAGAATCATTGTAAACTAAATATAATGCTTATGTGTGTTTCATCACTAGAGTTGCGGGCATATATATATCCTGATGGCTAATGAGAAAAGTAGATTTAAAATACATACGATCAAGTAAAAGTAGCCGCACACTAGATCCAGAAAAAATGCTCATTAGTTATAATGTAGCATCCTTGCCCAGAACAAAAGGCATTATGTTCCTTTTCAAATGAAATAAAACAGTCCAATTCACAGCAAAGAAAAGAAAAAAAAAAAAATGGCTTCAGAGATAGATACCTCACCTGGAAGAGTACAAATCAGAGAGAAGTAGAAAGCAAACAGCCCATGCTCAACCTAACCACTGCTGTGAAATATGCGGACTCAAAAAAATGACCAAGCCTGTTCACAAAAGGTAAAGTACTAGTTATGTCAAGCATAACTTTAGTACAAAAAAAAACTTCATACATGTAGATAAAAAAAAAAAAAATTATGGCAGCGTTTTTTTAAAAAATTCCTAATTGAAAGAATCAAATCTGAAAGCAAAAATTCAACTAAAAATTACAATATCCAGAACTTTATACTATTAGGTTCAAGACTTTTGCAATATAGCATCATCAAACAGCGTACTGGTAATATTAGAAAAACTGATGGGTACTAACTATCAAACAAAAAGGTTGGCATGGTTTGCATGCACTTAACTTAAAGCTTAAAAAAAAAAAAACTATATGGACATCACCTGCAGGGCGTGACCAGCAGAGTTTTATGGTCAGCTGCGGACACTGTCTGGACTTCAAGAACTGCTCGTTCGAGTTGATGTTCATGCTGCATTGAAACATTCAGAGATCAAAGACAGGGAGAAGTAGAGGATGCAAGGCTCAGTTCAGGGATGTCAATGAATCATCATTCACTAGGTGGTGTACCACAGGTAGTCTGACTTGTCCCACGTCATGCTGAGCTGATCCACCAGGCTGTCCTTGGTGAATGCGCGGTCGTCCAGGGCGTTGGTGGCCTCGCTGTACGACTGCCACGAGAAGCCGCCCACGGGGGTCATCCTCACCGGCGCCAACGGCTCGCTCACCGTCGCCGTGTTGAACACGGCGGTCTTGAGTCGGGAAGCACACTGATGAACCACGCCGGGAGGTCGTAGCACCGCCGTTGAACACCACCAGCGCCACCGCGTTGGTGTGGTAGTTGGACAGGAACGCCACGCAGGCGCCGCTGCTCGACTTGAACATGCGCCTGAATGAAGTGAAAAATCAACAACTCCATGAGCAACTAGTCTGATTCAACTCATTTTTGGATAGAATTTTGCAGACCTTCTCGTAGTTCCCGATGGACTGGATGGTGGGGTCGCCGGAGACCAATGCCGGCTCGCCTTGCTTGATGGCCTTGTGCAAGTCCCTCAGGTGACCCCATTTCGGCTGCCTCAGCAGACCTGAACACAGCCATGGTTTCGGAGTTGTTTCAGTTACAGACAGACATTCAGACATTCAGAACAATCTACACTTTCTCATGTGTAGATTGTTACATTCAGACATTCAGAACATTCATTTACAGATAGACATTTAGACATTCAGACAGCACGACAAACAGTAAAGGCTCCATGAGCTCTGATGAATTAAATTCATTGTAGAGATAGTTAGTTTTAAGTTACATATGTTCAGTGATCATTTAGGTACATAATTGTGAAACTGGCCTTGGTGGCAGAAGTGAGATTTTCATACCCTGTACATGTCTTTGTTCATCAGATTGACATGAGGACAAACTTGGAGGACGATGATGATCAATACAAGAAGAACTTGAAGGAGAAGCTGCACAATGTCGACAGTACAGGTCTCATACATGTAATTTACAGTTATCTTATGGCTATCCTAATTTATTTAGTGTAATTTATTTTTTAAGTTTCTGACATATGTCTAGGAAGATATACTTTCAAGATTCATAGCTTTAAGCAAACTAGAAGCAAGCACTATAAGTGCATGGAACGGCTTTACAAAAAAGATACAGAAAAATTGCAGTCAATATTGAAAAACAACAGGAAAATCAGGCCAAGTAAATAGGCTCTCTCCCTGAACAATAAACACAACAGTGTAGTAACTAATAATAATTCCCCTTTGATGACATCCAGAACTAAGTTACATTGTATAATTAGGGATCACTTTGCCAGTTAACACATGACACATGATAAAAGCAGAATATCACAGTCCCATACAGTTATGAACAATTAAAGCAGTGTATCATCTAGGGGGTATAGATTCAGAAAACAAGCATCGTTTGAAAAACTGAAGCTGTCAGGTTTGTTAAAGACTCGTACTGTTCCAATAACTGCATATATATTAAGCAGCAGTACCTGTACCGCACAGCTCAGGAAATAAATGAGTGTGGTGATTTTGAAAAAGGCTAAGAACCATACTCACATATGCTGTGAATAGAACTGCTGCAATCATAACCGGCAATCCCAGACCATAAGAGAACCTATCCATCAATTCCTTGGCAACGAACGCACAGAAGATTGATACCGGTGCGACAATAAGGAACATGGTGACAAACAAGGATCTCGCATCAGGACCAAATATGAATCTCCCCTTCAGTAAAAACACCTGCAAAAGATGGAAGCTACCATTAATCACACTTTCTAGTTCTATCACGACAGAAACAGCTTGAAGATCTCGGTAGGAAAGATTTCTTCTCGAGCCATGTGGGTACCATTGTCAACTTTGTCTAAGCACGACTCACTCAAGAAAGCAGACTAGCAGAGGGTGAAATTATTCTGATGTGTAATAGACACTCAGTCCAAGTATAATTAATGCACTAGTCCAGTCCTAAAACTTAGGATCATTCTCCTGAGCAAGGCCAGGCGGAGACACTTAACCCGGCCCAGTCGCCCTAGAACCTACATTCCGAGAATCCTAGTATAAAATCATTAAATAAATTGGGGGGATCGAGTAATCAATTATTTTTGGAGCCAACAAATGACCAACCGAATTTGTCAAGTTCAGCAAGGGAATCCCAACATCTGCCTACATTTCAATTTAGCCTACTTTCCCAAAACAAAAGGCACTCTGTAACTTTTGAAATGAACTAGACAGTCCACTTAAGAAAAAATATAATGGACCAATTTGATAGCAATCCCATCAGCAGTAAAACACCTTGGCACCCTCCCACAACCGTGGACCTGATGGCATACAACCATATCTTGATACTTAATTCGAGACTACTAAGTTATTTGATCCTATGGTGAACAAGTTATGATCCGCCCATGCTCAAAGGGAGTCACAAAATTATCATATCCATAATCAAAGAGTTCATGCTCAACTAACTGATGAGAACATAACTCAGAACGGGGACTCAAAATAATGCACACTATGATCGGGAGGATATTCAACAACATATCCTCTTCAAAATAATCTACATACATTCAATTACAGGATAAAGCCCACACTCCATATGCCCCTGACCCCTCTGCCTCAGCTGCAGGAAGCCCACACCCCATATGCCCCCCTGAAAAAGCACTGTTACAGGGTTCACATGTATACATTAGAAAAATATATTTGACATCAATTTTTAATGGATTCTCATGGTTCACACAATGACACATGCAGCCATGAAAATCTTTTTCCCATTAAAATTCTAGTGAGTAGTGACAATGTTGAAATAACTGATGATTTATTCCATCCGACAATCCAACTAGCAACTCCAAGTTCATTTCTAAAAGTGAATTATAGCAACAAGAAAAAAATAATATCAATAGGATTACCCTGAATTCATACTTGTTGAACCTTGTCTTCTTCTAACAACAAATGAACGACAGATCTGAACACTTCATCTCAATCTGAAATAAGACAATCAGATAAGCTAATTAGAACAGAGAAGTTGCAACAGACCATATAGTGAAACGACAGAAATTAAGTAACTGAATGTGCAGATAAATAAGGTGAATGTGAGTCGATAATATAAGTGTGCAACAAATGCTTTAGTTTTGCCATCGTAGCTGTCGGGCAAAGGTAAATCTTAGTCGATAATACAAATGAGACTTCTGACCTTGATAGACAACAAAAAATAACTCTATTAACGAAATTAAAACTGGATTTTCCAATACAAACCTATTGACTTTGACTGACAATAGCAACAAGCAAGGTTTTCAAAGGAGGCACTACTATGCAATAAAATATAGGTGTGGGTGACAAAAGGTGGTTGACAAAACTACCAATCGGGGTTAATTTGTAATGTCTTTCAAATTTGAGATTGTTTGTAAATAAATCAAAAGTAGGGATAAATGGTAGTTTATATGAGTAATGACGTATCATAAGAACTGATCAAATGGAAATGTGAAGGGCACGTGATTTATTACTGTGAGGAATAAGGGAACCATAAGAACAAATAAAGCAATGACATAAATGGATGTGCATATTAGATAAGGTGATTCAGAATGTAGAAGTGTTCAATATTCACAATGGCCAAGGCTCACTGATATGTGCACAGAACAATATTGTTGATGTAATTAGTGAATGATTGAAAGAGGATCTGCAGGTCCTTTTTTTTAACAGGTACAGTGAGTTAATAATGTAAATGTTTGGTGGGTCATGCACGGGAAAAGGGTAATGATTTGGGAGGAGGAAACATGGTAAAGAAGACTTTTATTTGTGATAATGCACTTACAACTGAGATGGGACCATTCATTGAGTTTTGTCTTGAGCAGGCGTTCAGGGATCCATGCTCTGTTAAATAATCTGCATATGTGAAAGAAAGATAAATTATCATAATGCCCTGTTTAGTGAAATTAAATTACAGTGGGTTACAGAGATTCAGTGTTTTTAAACTGAAAGAAAACAGTAGCCTTATTGTACAATTGGTAGGCTGATGAAAGCATATCAATATCCTGGTCTGTCTAATAAGTCAGAAAGTGGTATACATAATGCTCAGGCAATCTGGAATACGCTCTAAATAAGTGCGAGTTGAGTTATGTTTGGAAGATAAATGTGGTTTATCAATATCCTGATAAATGTGGTTCACTGCTTAGGCATCGACAAAATTCAACTTTACAAAACTATGTAATCTGTGGCTGACAGGTCACTGCATTTGTTCAACTTGGCCAAGAAGTAGCTCAGCAAGAACACATTCAGGTTGTCTCTAGGAAATAGACGCCTTCTCACTTCTCATACGTTTATTAACAACTCAATAGTGTTGGGTCGGGCAACTAATTATATAAACAGATACATATGTTCACTAAGGTGTTAATAAGAAACATATCTGCAGTGGAAACTATCGAAAAAGAAACTCTCAGTGCCAAATCAACTTCTCCAACTTGGCCAAGAAGAGCAGCACCATCAACTTGGCCAAGAACTTGATTTCTCAAAAAAATAAAAAAAGAGCAGCAGAATTTGATATAGACCTACAAGGTCATGGGTTACAGTCCGAGATGGAGACTAGATATACCATGGCGCACCCCAAGCTACACAAGAAAAAAAGGTCCTAAAATACAACGGCTAGATCAACAAAAAAAGAGACATGGTATTGACGCTGATAATAAGTGGACTTTAACTTTATCCCGGAACGTCTAATAACCAATCTGAATTTTACTTCTGAATGCAGTCTGGTAGATCTGTTGCCAGATTATTTGTAACAAAATTAATTTGTAACTATTAAAACAGTGCTTATGCTTATATACTACATTCAGAAACCAATCCCCAGCTTGTATCTCTCCTATTGTTGCTACAAATGAGTTACTGCTTTCTCAACTTGTTGAAACTGTTCTCGTCTATGCATCCACAAAAAACTTTGAGAAGACTAAGCCTAAAAGTAGGCGTGTCCAACAACAGGTCATGAAAAATCTCCTGCAAAACGAAATCCAGGGCTACACAAACCTGTAGGAAACGGTAATGCTGGAGGCGCAGACGACGAAATCGACGTCTTCACGGCGACGGTGACACCCCGGTGACGCAGGAAAAACACCAAATCGACGCCTCCACAGCGTGGGGAGCCAGGATTCGTAGAAGCACAGCAGCTCGAATCACGAATGCATCACCTCCTGCAGCACAACGATGACCACCAATGGATGATGTACGACACACATGCGAGCCCAGCGAGAGTAGAGCAAAGAGTAGACAATGGCAGGCGGACAAGGTGGCGGCACCGGCAAGTACATGTAGGGGCTGGAGTTGTTGGAGTCCGTCGCCGGTGACGAGGTCGACGTCCTCGCGGTAGTTGCAGGGTCTGGACGAGCGACGAACTCGCCGGAGGCCCCTCGCTGCTCAGCCATCAGCACACTCAAATTCGCCCCCACTCTGCCTCGAATCATGGTCGCGCCGATGAATCCGCACCAAATCGAGGCGGCACGGCGACGAATCCGCCCCCACAACGAGCCCACCCCGGCGACGACGACCGGTCCTGGTGTCTCAGATCCGTCGAGGCCTCCTCGATTCTCCCGCAACGATTCTTCGATGCCGACTCAAAAAACGAATCCGCACCCGCTGCAAAATGAAACCGGCTCAAATTGAAATCCGCAACTGACTTCAATCGGGACTAAAAAGGAGAAAATCGTAACCAAATCGAAAGAGATAGGCACTTGTACAGCAGCTCCGGTACGCAACACTGAGGATAGCGCCGCGGCTAGACGAGAACCCGAGGAGGCGAAGCGGGGGATACCTCGTCGGAATCGACAACGCCTGCGACGAAGAAAGCACCGCACCCTGCGTCGACGACGGCCGGCCTCCACAGCGTCGCTCCTCGGAGGAAGCCCGCAACTGCAACGAGCAGAGCCGCGCCAGCGCGATGAGCCGGGGAAAACGGCCGCCGTCAGCCAAATCGCCGGTCAGACGAGGGATTTGCAACAGCGCGTTGAGGGAGGAGAAAGGGGAACGGTCGTGTGGATTTGGTGCGTCGCACTGTTTGAATCAGGCTCCGGACAGGATAACGAAAAAAACAAAAAAAGGAAAGGACGAAGGACATCTTAGACATAAAGAGTATGCGTGCGCCAGAAATTGAAGCAGTGCACGTGCGCCAAATAAGAATTGTGGAGCGTGGCCAGCTGCACCCTCCGTCCCTCAATAAGTAGCCGCAGGCTCCGCCGCCCGGACGACGCTTCCCAAGTAGTAGTCTTCGTCCAGCTTCCGGACTTCAGAATCCACCCCTCTCCACGAAAAATTCCAAGTCGAAACCCCTCCACTTCCCGGCGGCAACGCCCGATCAAGTCGCGCACAGAAATCACGGGCGCGTCTTGTTCGTCGGAGGTCAGGATTGCCCATCCCGTCGTCGTCTCTGCTGCCAGTTTGGCGCATCCGCTCCTCCTTGTGTTGGTGTTGGTGGCTCGCCTTAGTAACCATGCGTTTTCATGTGTGTGTGGTTTGTAGTGCGCGGGTCCGGCGATGACGGGGGACGCCGTCTTGGACGGCCTCATGGAGGTCTTCCCGCAGGTGAGTGCCGATTAATTCAGTTTATACCTGTTCGGCTGTTCCTCTTCCTATTGACTGATCGTCTCTGAACACAACGAGTAAATGATAAGATTTATCCCCTGTCTGAACACGATGGGGAAGTAGGTTTTTACTTGTTTTCTGTAAGTTAAGCAAAACTTGGTGCGTGGTATTTTATTTTTATCTGAACAGTTTCTCAAGTTTGTTGTGGGTCCCCTCCCCTCTGTGTTGCCAAAGTCCAAACTTATTCAGTATGGCATTACTTAGCGAAGAAGATAGTATTGACCTTTTCTATCTATCCAGAAAAAAACCTCGGGAACCAAATGTCTCTATTCCGACGAGTAGGAAAAGGCTTTAGACAAAAAAAATATGTTTATTCAAATTGTTTAGTTTATTTTTTATTGGTGCTAGATGCATCAGGAAACTGAAACTTTTTCATGGATGAGTTGCTTGTACATATGACAAACTAAGACCTGTCTAAAATATCCATCGATCTTGTTGTCTTGTTTCTTGTAAGTACGCAAAACTAGTTCAAGTGTGCCTTTTTATTGAATCTTCTATGACTCGCACAGAAAATTTGTAAAACTTAGGCTCTACAGTTTCTGATATGCTATTAACTCTCTTTGTATTTACTGTTGTCTCAGTCTATTATTTGCATGTGCTCTTATAAACCATATATACCTGTTTCTAGGATCCTAATTTGGTCTATATGCAAGCAGGTTGACTTCTCGACACTGATAGAAGTGTCCATACAGTTTAAGGATGACATCGATGCGGCTGCAGATTATATCATCCAGAATGTCGTCCCAAATACTGAGTCCAGTCCTCCTAACGTAAATGAGGATTTGCATATTCATGGTAAATTCCCATCATGTTCTTTCATTTACTTGCTGCAGATTATAGTCATATCATTCCTTCATTTTTGTATTAACATGTTCTCTCTCAGGAAATCAGCAAGCATTTGATGATACAAATACCCTCTTAAGGCTTGATTCGTTTGATAACAAAACAAATTCAAATTCTGTACTGTTTGACCTGTCCAACAAAACCTCAGCTCAACAGGAAGATGTCCTCACTGGATCATGTCATGAAATTTTTTGATGTTCCATCAACGTCTGGTCAGAACTGCATATCCGGTTCTCTTGGACCTGATTCTCTGATGCAACACACCTATTCCGAGAGAAACCCTGAGCTTTCATCCTCTGGAGGTGATATGTCACTGCATGATGATGCTTCCCCTCAAGTGGCCGTACAATCAAGCAATTTTGTTAATCTCGAGTCTCTTGATAATGTTATTGCCCATGAACATTACAGAAAGGTAAATCTATTTTCTTTTTTGTTAAGTCAGTGTACTACTGTGTAACTTTTAGAGATGTACCAAGTGAAAGCTTCTACAATTAATAAAAGTTGTGGTATAAATGATCAATTTACATAGTTCCACTTTTAGTTTTTATTTTGTTTGTGTAATATACTCATATTTAATTATTATAATGTCTTGTTTACTCCATAGCATTGATTTGCATGCAACAAAGTCTTAATGCAGTTGACTGCAGACATACATTATGTGCTCTTTGTAACTCTAATACTTGAACCTACAGCTAATTGCCAATCTCTATTTTTGTATGGCTCAGAATGCCCTGATGTCAAATGTCGTTGCAATAAGTGAAATGCTACAGGAGGTAGAGCTAAATGAAGAAAACACAAAACGTGCTATTTCAGAAGCAAGCCAAGCTGGTAATGATATTCTTGTAAAGGTTGAGGAACTAAAAGAGATGACAACCCTTGCAGTTGAAGAAAACAACAAGGTTCTACATGCAAATTTTTTTTTTATGATTGCTCCGACATTTGCTTTTTGTTGACTGCTAGATAAAATTGTTTTTTTCCTTTTTTATGTAGTTTGAAGCAGATATTTTTGCTGAAAAATCTATTCTAGCAGCAGAAGCACAGGAGCTTCAGTGTCGGTTGTCCAACATTTCTGATGAAACAAAAAGTTTTTGTGCTGGCTATCAATAAGGTATATTTTTTTGTTGCACTGTTATTCATCTGTTTTTCCGTTAAATTTTAAATGTACTTAATATCAACACTTTCCAGGCGAGTGTAACTCCATTTCTTTTTGTGCACACACACAGCCGGCAACCCAAGATTCAAACTTGTGATTCTTTGATAAACACTTAATCTAAAAAATTACAGATTATGAACACGCAGACCAATATAACCTGTTATTCTTTGAATAACAATTAATCTAAATATTTATAGATGGGTAAACTCGATATCATTGGATCCATTTAAAAAAATACTTTTATATCATTTTCATAGTCATTATTAAAACTCTAATTCTAATATATGAGCAAGCTATGAAGTTATAGACCATTTCAAGTCAAACCACCACCTTATATGAGGGACTGAGGGAGTACTAGACAACATAACCACACCTTAAGATTCATTTCCAAATTTCACTTTCACTTTGACCGCAATTTAGCTCCCGGATTTGTGCCTTCTTTGCTCGCTGTGCTGGAATGGTTCTCAGGGTTTAAGTCATGCAAAGCCAATTTCAACAAAGGCCATCTTTTTAATTTATTATTACTCTTTGTATTCCATGTTTGTTGTCATTAGCTTTGTCCAAAGTCCAACCTGAAAAAGATTTATTTATATTTTTAGATTCACCATGAAAGTTACGTTGGAGTATTTTACAATTCACATGTTTTTTGAAACAACAATTCACATGTTGTTAAACTATATGAATTTACGGGAATTGGTAGTCAAATATAAAAGTTGGGCTTAATAAGATAAGACAACTGAATTAACAAGTAATTGAAGTCGAGTGGGTACCTTGTTTCAGTTACCATTTGGACATTACCTAATCCATGTCAGTTGGTGAATGTAAATTTGTAAACAACTAAGATGAGTTTATTCATGATATGAATCTCTCACAGTTCTTGACACCATAGTTTTATATGCTTTTTTTAACCTATGTTCGTTGTTCACACTTTCATAAACTTCCATGTATGTCATGTATTCTATGAAGATGCAAGATACGCTTCAAACAAGACTTGCTGCTGCAGAAGCGGAAAGAGCAGCTGCTGAGAAGGCCAAACTTGAAAGAGAAGCATCAGCTCAGAAAAGTCTTGATGAACAGGAACTCCTACTCGAAGCAGCAAAGAACAAGTCTAAGAGGCTAGAACAGGAAGCACAGGAGAACGCAAAGGTAACAGCTATGTGTGCGAAAAAGGACCAGCATTGACTTTTCATCGGTGGTGCATTGCTGCCATGCTTTAGTAAACAGTGGCTAATATGAGCTATTTTGATGATACAGCTGAAAGAGTTACTAACGGAGCGAGGACATGTTGTGGATGCATTGCAGTAAGTGTTGTAAAAATTCTAATAGTTCAGGGTTCTATATATTGAAATGTTCAATTCAATGGTTGTCCTCCGTTTTTCTTTAAAATGTTGACATACCTTTTTTTCATCTCAGTGGGGAAATGCTTGGAATCTTTGACAGCATAACAAAGCTTAAGCTAAGAGTGGATATTCAGATTCCAGTTGATGAACAATGGCAACATGTTTCATTGAGATTGTCTTCGTCCAGCTTGGCTGTTGAAGAGCCAGTGCAACAAGTTCCATTTGTGTTGGCTAGCTCAGCTCTTGACGAACAATTGCAGCAAATTCCATTGATCTCGTCAAGGTCTACAGTTGATGAAGCACTGCAACAAATTTCACCAGTCTTGTCTTGCTCGGCTTCTGATGAACAACAGCAAGTTGTTTCACCGATCCTGTCTAGCTCTGCTTTTGATGAACAACAACTAGTTTCACCAAGATTGTCTAGCTTGGTGAGATCAGCAAGATCCGGCAGCAGTTTGGCTGAATCATCGTCGTCTAAAAGCAACTGGTCTTCTGCTGTGGACTCTAGGATTGATGATGTTTCTTATGCCAGTTTTGGCTTAGACGATAGTTGGGATGTAGTAGATGATGACGAGACCATGAAGTCCCCAGATCGCATACCTATGCTGCTCTAGATTTACTTTGTCAGAATTTGCTGGTATCTTCGTCGAGATTAGCTATAAATTGGGGCCGTAAGCCATAACTTTCTCTTGATGTATAGATTCTTCTATGAAGTCCTAAACATAATGCTTATTTCGATCCAGAACAAGCTGATGGATATATGAGTGATTTGTGATCAAAGTTTGTGCCATTGTGTGGGTGCAGTTATGTGACTCTGTTTGATGTCGTTTCCATATTGCTACCAATGGATGTTTGTTCATTGTGCTCTGTGTCACGTTTTCAGAATTAGAAATTTGATTTCACTCAGCCAGCCAGTCACCGTGTAGACGGTCTAGCCATCTAGCCCGAAGTCTAGGAGCAAAAGCAATCGTTAACCTGAAGACTACTCTAGTCCAGACACCTGCTGCTGGACTTCGATCTAGCCAACACATATCATTTTATCATATCACAAACCTGATTTATTTGAAACAGATAATATTAATATGGCCTTTTATGCTAATCATATACAAATAATATCTTGCATACCGCGGTCCTGACTAGAAACAGATATCTGTACCTGTGCAAATGAGCATATTTGTCTGAGGCATCCTGTTGGTTCTTCTGTCCCCTTCTTACCGCAAGCTTTTAATAATATGGCCATGATCTGTCAAAACGTGCAGCTAGATTACTACGAGTTTGTTTTTCTTATGAAAAATCCCTAGTTTATATGCTCTGTATTTATTTTTTTTTAAACTTGGGGGCTCCCCATTTCCATTGAAACAACGGAAATACAGCAGTACATAGAATGTTTCAGAAAGCAAATGAAAGAAGAAACGACAGAGTTCAGCAAGAAGATAAATAAAACATGATGCGCTTAACCTCCAGCGCAAGAGGAACATCAAACTACAGATTTATTCTCCTGCTTAGCCTTGAATTGTTTGAAGATCGCCCTCAGAAATCCTTCAGAGTTCAGACACGCTGTCCCTGATAGTCGCCCTTGGAGGAGTCTTCAGTATGCTTGGTCTTCTTAGACGCCATATGCTTCGTGGCCATCTGTATCATCAGTGCGATGCCCTTCTCGATCTCTGCTTTCTCCTGATCAGCATATAAACCTGTCCAAAACCTCATTAGTGCACCTGCATGACATATAATCTCCAAAGGATTCTTGATTATCTTCTTATTGAAACATGCATTGTTCCTGGCTCTCCATATTGCCCAGCAGATAGCTGAGACACCTGTGACATGAAACTCAGTACCGTTTGGTAACCATTTCAGTAACCAAATCCAACACTGGTTCAGGTCTGCAGGTATTGTGTCAGCACCAATACAGCCAGCCACACAAGCCCACACTACTCTAGCAACAGCACATTGAAAGAATAAATGATCAATGGATTCATTCTCATTGCAGAAATAACATGTAGGAGTGCCCTTCCACTTCCTTTTTAACAGATTATCCTTTGTCAACACAACACCATTAGAGAGAAGCCACATAAAAAATTTTATCTTTGGAGGGATTTTCCCTTTCCAGATATGTTTTAAGTATGGACCACTATCACCTTCAGTTAATTTTCTATATGTTGACTTTACAGTAAATCTGCCCTTTTTCTCCCATTTCCACTTGATTGTCCTTGGAAGGATATAGTTGAAATTCAACTACTTTCTCCCAAATACTAGCCCACATAATTCTAAGATCATTAGGAAGCCATCTTCTGAAAGTTATTTGAATGTTACCACATATAACATCCTTGACAAATACATTCTTTTGCTCACATAATATATATAGGGTTTGAGCAACCTCACATAAAGGTTTGTCAAAAACCCAGGGATCTTCCCAAAATCTGGTTTTATCACCATGACTGGTAATAACCTCCCTACCCTTTAGATAGAGTTGTCTAATTTTAAGCAAATCTGCCCACATTGGAGAGTCATCCAATTTGTGAGACACTGTGTGTATATTGCATTTGGTTAGGTATTTAGCATTGATTAAACTCTGCCATAAGCCTTCCTCGGTCTCCAACTTCCACCAAAGCTTGCATAACAAGCTTATGTTCATTTTGGCAATGTCCTTAATACCTACCCCTCCCTTTTTCTTACATTTCAGATTATAGGCCATTTAATTAGATGATATTTCCTTTTGGTTCCCCACCTGCCGGAAGAAGGATCTTCTATTCTTGTCCATGCAATTGATAGTTGAAGCAGGAAAAAGATAAACCGACATGTGGTAAATAGGGGAATTATCAAGGCTTGTTTGAATTAAAGTGGATCTTCCAGCCATAGTTAAACTATTACCCTTCCAAGTGTCAAGTTTTTAATGTCCTTATCAACCGAGAGGTTGCCAATCAGCCACATGTAACCTACTTGGGCTGATGGGGACACCCAAATACTTGACAGAAACTGGCCTAATTGGCAATTGAAAATTTCTGCATATTTGGTTCCAAAATCCCCATCATCATTTATCATCAAAATTTCACTTTTTCCAAAATTAATTTTCGGACCCAGAAATGAGCTCAAACATATATAACAGCAGTTTCATATTCCTAGCCCCTTCCAAATTGTGATTTAAGCATAGGATTGTGTCATGCATATTGCATTATACACACCCCATTTGGGATAATATGATCCACAAGGCCATAAAAAGACCATTCTCACGAGATTTTAGAACCATTCTAGTAAGACAATCAGCAACAAAATTAAACAAGATGGGTGACAAGGGATCACCTTATCTTACTCCCTTATAGCTTTTGATATAAGGACCACATAAGTCATTGACTTTGATGTTGACCCTGTCTAATCGGTAACACCATTTTGTATTAAAACCTCTAAGCTCTAGACAATCAAATAACAGTTTCAACTTACTTTGTCATAGGCTTTTTCAAAATCTATTTTGAACAAAACACCCATCTTCTTCCTTCTTTTAGTCTCATGAATGATCTCATGCAAGCATAGAATGCCGGATGTGATATTCACGCCTTTCATGAAAGCGGTTCTTTGTTCATGAATGAGTTTCAAACATAAGGCTCAATTACGAGGGGTGAGGACTTTAGTGATGAGCTTGTATAAGCAATTAAGTAAACATATGGGTCTATATTGTTGTATTTTAGTTGCATCCTTGACCTTTGGTAACAAGGTTATTGTCCCATAGTTTAACTTAGCTATAACAGCCCTACCCAAATGAAAATCATCAAACATTGCTATAATATCAGTTTTGACAATGTCCCAACAATGCTTTGAAAAAATTCTATGGGTATTTTGTCGGGTCCGGGAGCTTTATTTTTCTCCATTTGAAACAAAGCACTTTTAATTTCAGATTCGAGAGAAAGGTTGACAAAGTTTGTCATTATCCTCTCAGTAATCTTACTACAGCCAGACCCATAGATCAGGATCTAGTTTAATATCATGCTCAATTTCAGGGGCCAAAAGTTCTTTATAATAGCGTGGCATGAGCCATCAATTGCTCTTGCCCTTCAATGATCCCATTATTTGATTCAAAACTCACAATTTTTGTCTTACGCTTCCTACCATTAGCACACTTATGAAAATAACTAGTATTTAGGTCACCTAGTTGGAGCCATTTTTTCATGACTTCTCTTGAACCAATATGCTTCTTCTGTAGAAGTAAATTCATATTCTCGAGTAAGCAAGTCAACTTTTTCTTTAATTTGATTAGGGAGCAATCCCACGGTTTCCTCTAATTCTTCTAGATTTACTGATTGCTTCCTGAATTTGCACCCTTTTCTTTCTCATATCACCTTGTATGTTGAGCCCCCACCCTTTAAAATATTGTTTAATAAGTTCATCTTTTTGCTGTATTCTATCCATAGGTGTCTTGGCTCTACAAGGACTCTTCCAAATCTCTTCCACCTTAGGTAAAAAATCAGGATTGCTGAGCTATATGCTCTGTATTTATTATGAATGCACTTTTTATGTAAGCGTGTCTTACAAAATAATAACCTCTTGCCATTACGGAGGCACCACTCGTTGACAACGGCGACGCCGGACGGGGACGGGCGAGGTGGCGGCGGCATATCACGAGCCCCGGCGGCTCCGGCCGCAACCACGTCGTCGCCTAGCCGGGAACCGCGGGAATGCGTCCGGATGGCCGATGATTCTTGTCGCCGGGACGAAGCGCAAGCGTCGGCTGGGCGGCGGTCGGCGGGGGGGTCCAATGATTCATCGTGTGTGTGTGTGTGTGTGGGGGGGCCCTCATCGCGTCGATCACCCTCCCGCTCGACGAGGCCCGTCCTCGGCAGCCGGCCCACCCTCCGCTCGTCCAAGGTCCCCTGTCGAAGAACGGAAAGCACGGCGTGCTGCTCGTCTCCGTCTTGGCAACGAAGCGACGACTCCTCCTCCGAGCACCAGGGGAGCGGACGGCGTTCTTTGGAGATGCTCAACAAGCTTGAGGGAGCTCCGGGAGCACTTTCGTGAAGCCGCTTCATCCGGCAAGCGAGAAGCGTATGCGCGAGATCTTCCTTGATGTGGCGGGTGCTTTTTGGGCACCGGGAGATTCTGATATGGAGCTGTAGCCACGGACGCCTCACCTTCCAACACTCGTCGCACATTAGTTTAACTTTTTAGTACAACCGTAACGCACCACCATTTTAGCCGGTGATTCTTGTATGTGTGTTTTTGTGCGCCGGCCAATTGTTTTGGCTAATGTGTGCGGCGTGTAAAACTCTATTTTCCCTTAATGAAGTACGTGCCAATGGGTGCGCTTTTGAAAAAAAAAAATCGTGTGTGTGTGTGTGTGGGGGAGGGCATATCAACTAGGCTGCGGTACTGCGGCGTTATGCGTGAGAGGGATATCAACTAGCTGCAGGTACCTGCAGCGTTACGTCGTGAGAGGGACACCACCCACGTAAAGTATATCACCGCCCCGCGTCAGGACTCCCGGGTTAGCCCGACCCACCGCCGCCATCTCCCACCGGGGTTAGCTATCGCCCGTCGGCCATTGCCCGCGCGATGCTTCCTTTTCGCCGAGGCAACAGCGGCTTCGCTTAGCTCCCTCTCCCATCTTTTGCAAGTTGTCCCATCGCCTCCTCTTCCTCCGTGGGGCACATCTAGACGCGCGATCGCCACCTCTCCCAACCACCACCACCACCCTTCCACTTCACTCCTCTACGCTCCGTCGCCGGCTTGATCCGGGGCGTAGGCGGCGCCGCGAGGGAATGAAATGAGCCCAAATTATTATTGAAACATGTACGTTATTGTTCGTAACATAAGAGATGTGCTTTTGAAACATGACGATTGGTGTTGGGATGACCGGTAGCGGCGGGCAGAGGGTGGCATGGGCGCCGTGGACGACGGTGAGCAGGATAGATGAGACGACGAAGGCCAGAGGATGTGGGGTTCCACACAGAGCAACAACGACGATGAAATGTCTAGTTATCCTTGGTGCTAAGACTGGTGTAAATGGCTACTCCAGTTGGTATCACACTTTAAAGGTCCATTTCTTACACTTTAGCATAATTTTGGTAACATTTCTCACCCTCAATTTCAATATTCATACAACCGTGCAAAGCTTATATCCAATCTCTAAACACATATATAGAGGGAGCTAATGCTACCAAATCGAACCTTTGATGATTGTCCAATTCTATAATCATGAACAAATTGCTTGGACAAACATGACATGTTCAAAAATCTTTTATCATCAAATCTTTATGAAGGTTGTCATCAATTACCAAAAAAGAGGAGATTGAAGATCTCTAGATTGATTTTGAGTAATTAATGACAACCTTGGACTAATCTCTATGCTTAAGTGTTGTCTAGTATGAAATAAATCCTACTCAAATCATGGTGAAAATGTTGGTCATGGTGGATGCACAGTGTTGATCCAAAAGATGATAAAGTTCATGGACTTGGGAAAACAAGATGGAGAAACAAAATGGGCTCAAGGCAAAGGTATATTTGATAGGACCATTTTGGTTTGTACAGAAGACACCATAGAGGGTGTGAGTGATTTAGGATCGATAGTTGAACTATTAAGAGAGGAATTATTTTGGAAACTTCGATCTCCATATGCCTCTAGGTCCAATATCATGTGCATGAATTCTTAACCTAGAGAGCTAATCCTTCCTTCGAAATTGGTTGCGAAAATTCTAACACACAAGCACTTGGTGGTGTTGGCACATTTGTGAAGGCAATGGTTGTTTGCAGGGTTGAGATGGGTTTGGGTCCCTTTTAGGAAAATGAAGCGCCTATTTTCTATTGCGCCAGATGCAAGTTGGTGGTGAAAACATGCTATCTCTAGAGCTCAAGTTGGTACACTTGTTGGTTAGCATGTTTGTGCAAAGAGGGAGAAGTTAGTGGTGTCGATGCGCTGGCGCCGGACGCTGCTCACGCGGGCGTCGGACGCTGTGGCGAGCGTCTGGCGCATGGTGGTTCGCACGGCGCTATGTGTCTGCGCAGACGTGTCTAGCGGTGCAGCGCCGGACGCCCGGTGACGTAGTGATAGGACTTGGGTTCAGATAACTATCGATTTGGGTGGATTCGAGACATACCGATCCGGCTACAAATCCAAAGAAATGAATCCCGCAATCTTAGCACCACGAACCCTCTGGTTATCAACCAAGCTGCAGCTCAATTGACCTCGCCAAGAAGGCTTACTCTTGCCTGTGAAATCCACAAGCAAGTGCACGGAGAAGAAACCAAATCACAGAAAGAATTCGATTCAACTCACGAATGGGGTTCAACAACCGAAGAATTGGTGTCTGTTCTTGTGAGAATGAACTAAGAAAAACTCAAACCCTAGAGGAGAGCGTGGCGGCTGGATAAGAAATGTTTGGGGGCGGCCAAGTCCCCCTGTACAAAACCCTAATGGGCCAAGACGAGATACATGGCCAGAAGGCCAAAAAGGCAGTGCGCAACACTGAGACAGATTCTAGACGACCACTTGTTTGGACGATTCCCATCGACTCCTAATGAATTTGGGCCTGAGACCAGTTCCATTTGAAAGGTTATCTTCTTAGATTTCCATACATATAAAGAACGCCCAAATCCGAAGTTAGTATGTGACTTTGGCGGGCATTTGAGTGCGACGCACTTGGACCTCGAAATAGACCCGAGGTCGACTTGGTTTGGACCTCCCTCTTGACTTGCTTGTCCTTGTTGGTCCTCCATGACTCCAAGCCCATATCCAAGCATTCATTGACCTTCTTCATGGTTTCTAATCACAATATAATCATTAGGTAGCGATCTATTCTCATTATCATACAATGATGTGCTTAGGAACGAGCTCACCTCTAGATTCAATGGTCGTGCATGAGCTCTAGTGTTTGGACCTTGAATGTTGCTTGTATCCAAGGGATTGATGTCCTCATCACGTAGGACCAGCTGTAGGGTCGAGATGGGGACTAGAGGGGGGGTGAATAGTCCTTTCTACTTTCTAAAACTAATTGCGCCGGCAACACAAATATGATGCGGAATTGAAACTATTCGTTTAGCCAAGACTTCACCCCTCTAGCTATGACTCTAAATCACCTCACAAAAGATCCTACACAAAGCAAACGAGGTGATAAGCCTAGCTTTAGCTCCTAACCGTTTCTATTACAAGGTCACACAAACATATGCACTAGTACTTCAAACAATGGTGAGCTCCTACACAACTCTAATGAGCAAAAGCACAAAGCCAACCTAAGCTCACTAGATGCACAATGGACAAGGCAACACACGCCTAACCCAAGTGCTCAAATTACTTAGCTACACAAACTAAGCAACACAACTAAACAAGCAACACAAGCTAGTAAATGCAAGAGCTACTCCACAAGCACAAGCACAAGGTATATATGAATGTAAATACAAAGCTTGTGATTTGGAGAATGCAAACCACCGAGAAGAGTAGACAAGTTGACAGGTGATTTTTACCGAGGTATCGGGAAGCTTGCCAACTTCCCCTATTCCTTGTTGTGTCGACCAACACTTTGGGTGGTTCCTTCGGTGTTTCACCTAGATGGTTCTTCGGTATGATCCGCAAATCACTTGCCCCTCAAGGCACGCCCCGCAAGGCACCGCAAGACACCACTCTCAAGTGAGCCCCTCAAGGCACCGCGATTGAACCCACACTCACAAGTGAGGTAACTCAAAGACACGCTCTAGTAGTGTCGCTCGCGATCCCCGCGAGGTGAGCACGAACCTCTCACGAATCCTCCTCGGAGCACCGCACAATCTTCCTTGCGAAGCTTCGGCGAGGAGTCTCTTGCCACCAAGCCGTCTAGGAGGTGGCAATCTCAAGAGAAACAAGCACACCGTCATGCAACACGACCACCTAGTGTCACACAATGCAATCTCTCAAAGCAACCGCACTAGAATCGCTCACTCACTCAATCGGATGAACACTATCAAGTTGGAGTGAGTTGGGAGGGCTCTCTAGCACCACAACATAAGCCACCAAGGCCAAAGTGTGCTCAACCGCCGGCCAAGCCCGAGCAAGTGGCTATTTATAAGCCACCCTTGAAAACTAGCCGTTTTTCACCTTTCTTGCGAGGTTCGCGGATAGTCCGCCTCATAGAGCTCGGGACGATCCGCCGTTTAAGGAACTAGCCATTAGGTTCGAAAACGTTCAAACTCAGCACATGCGGACAGTCCACCCCCAAGGGCCGGACGATCCGTCGTTCACCTTCGGCGGCGGGGAACCGAGAGAAGAAGCTGCGGCTACGCTCATTGGAAAGATTGAACCGCGGCGGGTCGCCCCTCGTGGCCCGATCGGCCCGCCCTCGCGACTATACTTTTCAATGGGCCGGCTGGCCGGCCGGCCCGGCGTCGTGTCGGGCCGTGCTAGTCCGAGCCATGCCGCCATGGCCCGCCGCGTGCCCTCGCGGGCCGTGCGCCAGCGGGCCTCGTGCCTCCGGGTCGACCCTAGGCACGCACCCCCACGGCCGCACCGTGCCGCGTCTTGGCTGGCGAGCCCGGCTGAAGTCACTGGGCCGTGCGGCCCGATGTACCGAGGCGGTCGACCCGCCCGATGCATACGCCACCGCTTCGGCGCCTGCCCGGGCGGCGCTGCGCCCGTGACTCCCCATCCGGCACCCCGCCGGGAGCCTCCGCCACGCCGCCCCTTTTGCATGGCCGCGCTCTCGCAGGCTCCGCCACTGCCGGGCGGCGTTGAAGCCTTCAAGAAGCTTGCCTTGTCTTGTGCCGCGCATGCATGGCTACAACTGCTCCTCGCCACTTCTCCGCCCGGTCGCACGCGCCGATGTTGAGGTTCTTAGGCTCTTCCGCTTTCGAAAGTGTTGCTTGGCGGCATCGAGAGAGAAATCAAAGGAGAGAGATGGATAGATGTACTAGTGCGGTGGATGGAATCCAAAGTGATAAGGTTTGTGGACCCTAGGAGAAAGAGGCGAGAGGCCAAGGCGTGAGGTGAGTGTTCGGATTATTTATTAGGAGGGACGGGGGGAGCACTACTACCCGGTCTCAATACGCTTTGCTATGTAGGGAAGCCACGGGCCGCCACCGTGCCTATGGTTGAAGGCCGTGCGTGTCTTAGGCGGCGGCACGTCGTGCCAGGGTCGGCCCAAGCCCGCCCGGCCTCTTCGTGCCGGGCCAACACGGGCCCCGCCGCCATAGGGCGGGCCGTGCTTGGGCCGGGCCAAAATGTCGGGCCGGACCGGGCCGCCGGGCGCGGGCGCATGGAAAAGTATATCCGTGGCGCAGCCACGAGACGAATAACAACGCCTGGCGGGCGGGCCCGACCGGGGACGATCCGTCCCGGGGCGGTGTCGCCCTTGCACCACGAACAACACCACCTCGGTTGTTTGGAAACCACAGACAGAACCAGGTGCCCGGTAAAACGGCGATATCTCCTTCATCCGAACTCCGTTTTCGATGATCTTGGACTCTATGGAAAGCTAACTCAGAGGGCTACACTACCCACATGGTTACTTGATCCAAAGAACAATGGATAAAAGAAGTATTTCACTCCAAAGTCAGTCCAAGTGTCCGAGAAACACCGAAACAACTTCTCCTTTGTAAATGTGCCAACACCACCAAGTGTACATCACCATGTGCATGTGTGTTAGCATTTTCACAATCATTTTCAAAGGAATTTCTTTTGATCTCACCGTGCCACTCAATCCTAACACGTCGCAAAGTTAGATCGCACAAGTGGCACTAGATGACCGATATGCAAACAAGTTTGCCCCACTTGATTGTACGACCATCTATCCTAAACCCGGTCATAAACTTCTCTAAGCTCCTCATGACCGGCGAAATGAAATGCCCTATAGGTTATACCTTTGCCTTGCGTATTTTCATTCCGCTCCATCTCCAAGTGCCGATGCAACACATGCATCAACACGATCAAGAATGATATGATCCACTTCATATCATCATATGACCTTCTTGGTCCATCGATCTTGACCTCACTTGCTCTTCACCGTTGCGTCGGTCTGTTGGCGCCAAGTCTTGCTCAAGCTTCACCGCCTCGCGGTCCATGACTTCAAAGCCTCGACATGCCTTTCACACTTGCAACCGGTCCATCAAGCCAAGCCTTGTCTTGATCTTCACCACCTTGGTCACATGACTCCATGTCATGTCTCATATGCAAATAAAGCTCCTTCATTGCGTCAAACACATGTAAACTAATCTCCTGTGTATTATCTCAATCACACATTATTAGTCCACCTAATGTTGTCACTCAATTACCAAAAACCACTAGGGACCTTTCACCGGCGTTCGGCGGGTGTTAGAGGCGGCGGGCGAGGCCGTGCATGTGGTGTATCGTCGGACGCCGGTCGCGTCCGACGGTGGCGGCGTTTGCAAGGCTTCTTCGATTTGCGGCCGGGGCTGCGTCTAGCGCAGCGTCGCGTCCGGTGCATGTACAACAACGTGCGCCAACGACTCTTTTCAAACGGTCGATTACATGTGGCACTCCGTGGAGTATTTGGATGCTATTGTGCGAAAGATCCGGCACCCTCGCAGAAAAAAAGCGTGAAGTGGGGTTTTTCCCCACCTCTATATAAGTGGGATGGCGGCTATGGGAGAGTTCTCTTGGCATTTTGAAACATTCTAACACCTCTTTGAGATGAGCTTTCCCTCCCTCTCTATTGCTTGCATGAGTGCACAACTTTGAGAGATTGGGAGCAAGATTTCAAGTGCATTTGCTTGTCATTATATCTAGAGGCACTTGAAGGTCTTTGTAGCCGGGCTAATTCTTGTTTCTCTTGGAGGGAACACTCCTAGCCGTCTTGGTGACTTGGTGGAGGCGTTGGTAAGAGTTGGAGATTGTTCTTGGCCACCTCCGATTGATTTGTGGGGTGTTCTTGTGCATCCCCGTCGGGCGGCGAATTGCATCTCTAGTGGATTGCTCATGTCTTGGGTACCTCACTTGTGAGTGATGGCTTTAGAGCTAGCGAGTGTCACCGCCTAGCTTGAGCACCATCCTTGTGTTGGTCAAGACAAGGAGACATAACTCATCGGTGCATGAGCGAACTCAGGGTGGACAAATCATCGTGTTCATTTTCTCTCTTGGTGATTGGCTTCATCTTAATGATTGTGATTGTAAATCTCTCCGGTGATTGGTTCATTTCCTCAACGAGTTGGTATAACAAGCTCTCCTCTCATAGTTGCTATTACTTTATTTCATATCTATCTTGTGTAGCTTGTAGTTGTTTAGTTGATCCTAGTTGATAGTGTAGTGCTAATTGCTCTTATAGTTGTATATATAGGAGTAAATTAGCAACATAGCCTTATGAGTGGATTAGAGATCATAGTTCAACTTGAATTGTGCAAATAGGTGGCTTGCGACCATAGAGGTAGAGCAACCGCATTTACGCCGTTTGTTTTACTAACAAGTTTGCTTCTAAATCAATTAGTAAAAATTTTATTAGGCTATTCACCACTCTTTTGGCCATTTAGGACCTTACACCGCCGGGGATGGAGATGGGGGCAGGGCAGCCGGGAGAAGCGGCGTCAGGGAGGAGCGACGCGGCATGGCAGTGGGAGAGCGGACCACAACGAAGCGATAAGAAATATGTGGAGAGGAACCAACCACGCTGCATCCCGCGCCCGACGCATCTGGATGGGCCTGGAGCGATGCTAGGCCCACGCGAGCGAGCGTCCGGAATTCACCGCTCTACCGGACGACCGTCATTAACGGTTTCCGAAAGTATATATATGAAAGTTCAGTAGCCGCTTTGAATAACTGTTTACTTCATTTGATCCCATTGTAATTGTAAATATAAGCATTCCGGATCCTAGCTAGTAGCACACACCATAGCATGCGACTGGGACGAGACCGGCTCTAGCGTACATCGTGGGACGTACCTGCTGGCTTCTTGAATGTCAACGCTCCCGGACGCCTGACAAATATATAACAGCAAATATATATCGTGGCCTGCAATATATAGTAGCCACAAATATATAGCAGCCACGATATCCATCCCTAGCTACTTCCTTACATGTTTGCTGGTCTTGTTCTGTTTCTTGCTTTTCTTCCCTGCGATCATGCAGTAATCAAATCTGTAAATTACTGTGACAGGAAAGGATGAAAATTACATTGTTCTCTCCGTTTTCTTTTTTTGAAAAAAGATGAAGCGAGTTATAATTTGAAATGGAGGTAGTATAACGTTTTGAATTTAGAAGAAGAAAAAATAATAAGTTGCTTTGTTAGGCGCACATGTCCACCGTCCACGGCCTTCAGTAACAGGGCCGGTCCATGTGGTGGAACAACGCTGGGCAATCGCCAACTTTCATGAACCACGATGCGTTACAGCCCAAAGCATAACGGTGAGAGGCTTGCGCGGTGCACGAGGAGGAGGTTGGCTGGGCTGGAATGGAATGCCCCTCCTCCCTGTCGATCCGGCATGCGCCACGCAAACACAATCTCCCTGAGCCACAGTTCATGGTGCCACGGCCGCGTCGGTGGCTATCCGCGTTGGGCGGCCGCCGGCCGGCCGGCCAAGCGAGGCGAGAGGCGTTGGTGTCTACCGTCGGCGTCGCGCGCAACACCGCTGTCTCACCACCACACATTGTTGCCGCTGCTGCAGATCGACACGTCTCCGCTAGCTGATACAGTCGTGTGAGTATAATGAACCGATCGAAATTTTTTGAGGATCTGCATAATGAACACGTATGGTTATTCCTGGTCGGTATGTACATATTCCTAGCACTCCATCCATCCACAATACAGCAATACTTCAAGTTGCCAATCTTACATTGAAATGAGCTTAGGGTACGACGATGCGAAGAATTGAGGAACATTTTTTTGAGCTTGTAACTTCTTAAGCAATAATTGAACGAAGAAATGAAGAGAGAGATGTTTTGATCAAATTTGGCCTTGTGCTAATGTTGAAGTTGAACCAACGTTATTCATTCGTTGAATTTAAACTATCCTCTATATTGTTTCATGACGGTCCTACACAGCGTGTTGTGCCTTGTTCTAATATAATACTACATTAAATTATTAGTGCTTTAACTAAATATTTTTTAATATATATATATCCACCATGTGGACATATAAAAGAAGATGCACGAATCTTAAAACAAAATGAACGCTAGAAGACAAGGGCTGGTTGTGGTTACGATTTTGTGGCGTACCAGTACGTAATACGTACTCGTATCTGTCTATCGATCACGTATGCCGTATCATCGGTGAGCAAGACGTACGCATTGCACGATCTCGACAGAAAATGAAAGAGATCGAAAATGCGTGTATATGTACGGCCGTGTGCAATGTATATACACGTAGTACGTACGTTTGGGATGGCTGCAGCTGCAGGTGCAGGAACCACAGACAAGCAGCGCGAGGCAGGCGGCGATGATGACGAGCTTGCCGACCTGCTGCCGCGCTGCGTTCCGCACCTTCTCCAGCTTCTTCTTCTCCTTATTCTCTCCTTCCATGGCGCTGAATTTTGCCGGCCGGCCGGTCAGCTAATAATCTTGCTCGATTGGATAATGCATTTGCAACCTCATTCTGCGCCCAACACTTTATAGGCCATCGAATTGTAACTATTTCCTGGTAATGCTGTGTGGCCAGTTGGGCTCCAACTCGATCCATCCATCGATCAATCCAACTTCCCATCGGAGCGGAGCGGAGCGAGCGACGATCGATCCTCTCTAGTACGACGACGACAGACGCGGCAGCAAGCAGCACAGCAGTGAACTGCCACAGTCGAGAACTTGCGTAGTTGAGGCCAGCCCCCTTCAAAATCTTCTCTTCTCTTTTTCGGACCTCGCAGAACAGAAAACTCGCAGCAATAAATAAGCCAGCCAGTCGCCGCCGGACAATGTTCACCGGGGCCAGCGGCGTCCGATGAGTGAGAAGAGAACATCTCTCTCTCTGGCGACGTGGCGTGTCTGGTGTCCACGCGACCATCCATGACCACGAGTGAGAGTGAGAAAGAGGACTAGTTTTGCTGCACGGGCGGCTTATTGAAGCCGACCATCCATGACCACGAGGTTTGTCGCTGGCGACTACACGCATACCATAATTCTGTTCTGTTATTATGGTTAAATGTCCACAAGACATGCACGGTGTCGCATGTCTAATGCTGTGCGGCATGATTTCTAGCCTGGTACGTGATGCCATTCAGAGTACGGCTCAAAGCCTTCGTGTGGAGTTTTGTAGCCTGAGCGAGGTATTCTTAGACCCACACACACTACTATTTATACCATTTGACAATAAAAAGGAATTTGGGCTACTTTTGATTTTGTGAAAGGCACAGGCGCTACAAACACATTTTGTTTTGATAACTGATATGCATGTGCTGAATATTTACACTGTGTAGAAAAAGGCTAGTTAGAGCTAAGCTGGATTTTGGCTTAACGAAAGGGTTATACTACTACAAAAGAAGGACAGCCTAACTAGTTTTCATTATCATCAGAAACAAATTATTTGATCGTGGCAACGTGGCATGTTCGTGACCGCTACGAATTTAGCTACGCTGTGCAGGGTGAAAATGACAGGTTGAAGCCGAACATCCACGACGTTTATTATCGCAGATAGAGTCCCTTTTAGTGCCATAATTCTGCTTATATAGAGCTAAATGAATATAGCGTCGTCGCAGCTGTCTCCACAGCCTAGCGTCCAGCCGTCGGCAAATCTAGCGGGGTGGACGGCGTCACCCTCCGTGTATCTCTGCCGAGAGGCAAGGGACGGGTTCTCGGCAAAGATCGCTCTCGGCAAAGCGGGACTTTACCTACAGTCTGTCTTTGCCGATGGTTGCGCGCTTGGCAAAAGGCGTCTATGCCGGGGGGAATGCTTCACCGAGAATGGCCGTCGGCGGCTATACTTTGCCGAGCTGATTTGTCGCGTCTTTCGGCAAAAACGCAGTCCCGTCGGCGAAGGCCTTCCTGCAGTGGCAGTGGCCGCCAATTTTTCGGCGAACCGTAGCACCAGCGTGTGAGCCAAATTATTGTTTGTTTCAAAGTAAAGAAAGTTTTCTTACGGAAATTTAAGACCCTTGGGATTAATGTCAGTTGCCAATGCGCTAATCTATCAATGAATACAGTACATTTTCCTTTATACTTCTCATTCTATTTTGAGTGTCATATATACGAGATCGGAATAAAAGACAAACTCGCCCGGATCAAATAAGTGGTTAAATTTAGACCAAAAAATGTGTATGGATGATCAACAAACTAGCTCTCCGGTGAGAAAAGACGATGCAAATAAATTGTACAGCACCTGAAGTTGAAGGAACAAGTGACCGAGACCTGGACGACGCCCTCCTCCTCTATGCAAGTGTGCAGTTTATGCTGAGGCGGCGTCGCAGCCGCCTTGCGCGACGGGAATATAAAGCTCTGGACGCGTGCTGAGCGTTTATCGGTTGTTCGATCGTCGGCCGCGGTCGGCGGCCACGCGATCCCACGCGCCACACGATGATAGATGGGCCCCAGAAATCGGCCGGTCCGCCGACGTTGCGCGCCTGGCGACCAGACATCGTCGGGCATCCGTCGGTTCCGACTAGGCGACGACGTGGCTGCGGCTGGTGCCGCTCGCGGCTTTAAGCCGCAGGGATCTAGTCTATACCTACTTAATAAAAGAGAAAATTTTCCGTCGTCTCCCCTATCTTTGGTTCCACCTTCTCTGTCTCTCTTTTTCGTATTTGTGTACGGACGAGAGAGAAAATTTCCGTCGTCTCCCTATCTTTGGTTCCACCTTCTCTATCTCTCTTTCGTATTTGTGTCCGCGTCCGTACAAGTGTCCCACCGAATACGTCTTTCCTGTCCTAGCGTCCAAAAAAAAATACGTGGAGAAAAGTATGTGAAATATATATCGGACGTCCGTCTCGGACTCCCATTACACGCCTCATGAAGTCTTGATTAGAATAGAAAATTAGAAGACAATGTACACGTGTACATCATAGGCGTCTCCCTTTTTTTGTTCCACCTTCCTGCCTATATGTTTCTCCTATCGCCCAATCGATCACGCACACGGAGTACTGAGTATATTGTCCCGACCGCATACGATGCGTGGCTATGTGGCACGCACTTTTGTTCCACCTTCCCTGCCTATATGTTTCTCCTATCGCCCAATCGATCACGCACACGGAGTCTGAGTATATTGTCCCGACTGCATACGGTGCGTGGCTATGTGGTGCCGACCGGGTGCGCACCGCAGTACGATATTGTCTTGATTGCATACGGTGCGCGTCTATCTTCCGTCGTCTCCCCTAAGTTTCGTCAGGCCTTTCGAAGCACGAAAATTTCGTCCAGCCCCTCAAGTCATCATCCGAGTCCATGTCCGATACAACTTCTATCGTAGAAGGAAAGCGAGAAAAAGATAAGAAGGAAAGACTAGGACAGATCAAGAGAAAATAGAATAGGAATCCAAATCCAATTCAAACCCGAGTCAGCCCCCCGAACCCAATATAAATCAAATCAAACATTGCATAAATCAAACCAAATAGTACCAATCAACAAAACAAGGGAGCCGTCGATGCCTAGATGAGGATGATGACGTGAGGCATCTTTCGGCGGCGGCGGGAGGAGTCGGAGGACCGGAGGACACAGTGACCATCGGGCGGGGATCCGCCGATCATCGCCCGGCGTCGTGCACGAGCACGGTGATGGGCGCCATGCCGAACAGCTCGGGCGAAGCGGCGGTCGGCGCGAGATCGGCGGCGGCGACGGCAGGCGGGGCGCCGCTGGCGGCGAAAGCTTGAGCTGGGCACCGCCGTGGAGCTCGCTCGACAAAACCGCGTGAAGCCTCGGCTAGCTCGCATCGGGTGGAGGTGCCGGCCGGAGTCATGTCGTAGCTGCCGGTGGTCACCTAGCGACTTGGGTGGCGGCAGGGCTGAAAGATTTGGGAACGGACTACGGAGATAAGAGGATACGCTGGTACTGAAGGTGTGACAAAGAGGATAAATAAATAGAGTTTCCCACGAACAAATAGAAAAAAAAGGATATACAAAAGAAAAAACATATGGACACATAGATGTGCAGAAGAAGAAAAGAAGAAAATCGAAGCCCATACAATGTATGCATCATTGTTAATCAAAGAGGGAAAAAAACCACCCCGCTGACAGCTTCTGTACATTGCAATCAAGATCTTTTTGCTGACTCTAATTAGACATTTAAATTACATGTTTTATGTGTTCTCATCAAAGAAAGTCATGTAAATTGATATCTGTCGGCATACAGACAATTATAAATTAATGTCATAATAAATTTATGTGTACATATTTCAGTTCCTTACCGTGGAAAGATCTATCAAATTACTTTTTATAATTCGACGCAGACTCAATTGGATATATCATATTATTCTTAATATTAAATTATATATTGGGAACGTTAATATCATAAAAATATAGATTACGGCTCTATAAATTTTATAAAAGACCAAAACATAAATAAATATCCGGCACTTCTATTTTCGTTGTTCATTAACTTTTAATATTTTTTTACTCCCGTTGCCAACGCACGGGCATATTTCTTAGCCTACTAATAAAGAGAGAAAATTTTCTGTCGTCCACCCAAAAATTTCGTCCAACCTTCTAGAGTGTTCCAAACAAATCTGAGTCTACGTTGCCTACGAGCGCTTCTACTCCGTCGGGATTTGTTTCCTATCGTATTCGACTCCGTGTCTACCATAAATAAATTATCTCAATGCGTTTTTTTTCACCCGTCCTTTTCTTTCACTTCCCGTAAAGCTTTCCAAATCCGATTGTGGCCCACAAGATGAAAGAGAAAAGATACGTGAGAGAGAAGGGATGAAGATACAAGACCATTAAATTAAATTAAATTAAAGTTAAAAATTGCATTGTGTGCGCATGTGTGCGGGTGCTCACGGCATCATCGTCTCGTGAAGGCCTCAGGTCTCAGCAGCGGGCGGGTGGCTTGTGGCGTGTGCCGCGTGGAGTTTCTGTGGACGGGTCACGGCCGGGTGGCACGCGCACTGAGCTGACTCGGAAGTTCCTAATGCTATTGAACTAGCACGTACAACCACGAAGCATTATCTAATTCAACAGGAATATAAAGTGTTTCCAATGTTTTTCTCTCAGGTATGATCCCAATATAAATTACACTTAGTAATATGATATGATCATTGTATTAATAATAATTAAGTACCCTATACATGAACGCAAGAGTTAAAGTAACTATTGTCCATCCATATACTACATAATCTCCGTCGTCCAGCCTGAAGTCCCGTGGTCCGTCGGCCCTGGAAGTCCCGTGTACCCTAGAGTCCTAGCTTGCGACGTTCCTTGACCACCCAAACAAGGCCGGTTGCATGCCTACATGCAAAGCACTGATGCAGTCCTATACTGAGCCGAGATCAAACTAAGGCCACAAGTATTATCCGGATCAATCTCTCTGTTGCCTATTCGGCTATAAAAAACAATCGTCTGCCAATGTATATTAAAAAAAAAAAAGTCTCATGATATCAATAACTAATTCCATGATAATTGAGTTACATATTTTTACATGTCTCCAAAAAGAATTTATGAAATTTAATATTAGTTTACCGGTATTCATTATGTTATCTATGAGCACAATTTTTTGCTTAGCAATGCAAGAAAAACTTTCTCATGACCTTATTTTAATTAAGTATGTGCATTTTTTCTCAAATTTTGTGCTTAGCAATGCAAGCAAAAATTTATCATGACCTTATTTTAATTAAGTATGTGACATGTTTTCTCCCCGTTGGCGACGGGCATATTTGCTAGTAGCTTCCTATACAGTTCGAACCGACGGGCTGGGCTGGGCTGCGAAAATCATTAGCCATGCTCTCATATGCCAAGCCGCGAGGTACGTCATATAAGGTACGTCTATGCAGTGTGACCTGCTGGGTGCTTTCCGCAGAGAAATCTTCTTTGATGTTTCTCTTTGACCACGGTTTTTTTTTTAATAAAGGGTAGAAACTATCTAGCATCATCTATACTCAGGCCAATTACTACAAAAGTTAGCCCATAGGCTAGCAAATAAAATGAAAAATGCTCTGCCTTGCTGAGCCGAGCTTATCAAAGCCACGGCGTCCGACCTCGTATTCAAGGCGCTAGTGGATCTCAGTGGGCTCGACGGACCAACCATGTCGAGCAGATCGTGACATAAGGCTTCCTTACACTATTTGCACTGATCAAGGATTGAGGAGTCGTTCACGCCATGTTAGGCCGAGCTGTTATGGAGGGGATACTGGATAATTGTGAGAAGTTAGACTACTCTTTTCCTATTTGTGACAAGCTGAGTGTGTTGTTTGTTTTTCCGTGTTACCTTGTGTGTAGGAGGATTGTTGTGGGTTAGTTGTCGGGGCTTTTGTGATCTTGGGAGGACCTGTGCATGTGTAAGGTTTTTAGTCCCGTTTTTCTTAAAAAACTAGGCCAATTCTATTCTATTTACTGAGCTCCTGCCATTATGTTCAAAAAAAAAAATTGAAAATGTTTCAACTTGACATCAAGACACAAGGATAAACAAAAAGAAATGTAGAATTTTGACTAAGAAAGGCCAATAAATTTTTTGATAGCCATCCATGGGAGCTGAAGAAATGCAAAACCGATGTCCCCAAATGTTGCCCATTTGAGACCAAGCGGTCTCGTAGATCATCACGCTGCTGCTTTGCAACTTTCCCTATTGTCCGAGCGAGTGAGTTCCTTTGAATAGTACTTGCAAGAAAGATTTTGGTCAACATTTGTCAAAAACCACTTCATTTTGTTATCCAACCGCTCATTCTAAAATATAGACACATCTAATCCACAAAATATAGATACATATCAAAGCAGACAAATAAAGATGATAATAATAATAATAATAATAATAATAATAATAATAATATTATTATTATTATTATTATTATTATTATTATTATTATTATGTGACCGGTCGGTCCAGCCGTCATGGCCAGCCCGAAAGCAGCGGGACCTCCATCCCCCTTCCTCCCGAAATCCCATATGTTGCACTGACATCTAGCAAGGAGGTTTGGCACCGCTATAGTTTTCCAACGGGCCAGCCCGGCCCGGCCCGCGCCGCGTCGCCGTGTCGACCTGTGTCGTGCCTCCATATGACACGCCGGTGCCTCGCGGGGCGTGCAACAACGGGCCTAATGCCCGGCTGTCAGCCCAAGCACCATGGGTCCGAGTGCGTGCCTTGCCGGCCCACGGCACGGGTAGTTTAACGGGTCGTGCCATCCCGAGGCCTGTTTAGGAAAAAAATGACAGGGAAGGCTGAGGCGTGGTCCAACTCAAAGCCAAAGCTCAGACCCTCGGTTTGATCTATGTGAATAAATAAATCATTTGCTCCCATCAAGCGAATTATCCTATTTTATAATTGGTCTAAGATTTTATTCATTTAGCAGCTTCATGAAATATACTATATGATTAAAGGTTATAGACTATTGAATATTTTCCCTGATGGCACTTGTTTAATGCATGAGGTAAGTTTTAGTTCTTCCCATAATATTAGTTCTTCTGTAAACAGACCTCTTCATTGATGCCAGCTCTAAATTTTATGGTTTAAACAATTGATCTAAGAAACTGTGGACATATTCTTTTTTACTCTTATACTTAGGTGTTCAAACTGTTACATCTAAAATTTGGAATAATAGATTGTTTTTATCTACATTTATTCATCAATAGGTACAACCTACATCATTATGTTGAACCTTTCATAACAAAACATTGATGTCTAAAATAACAGATTACAGAGCCTGAAATTCAGCTCAATCCAGTGTTTTATGCCTCTTTTAGGTCTAATCTATTCCATTACATATCTTCGTCTGATATGTGCAGATGCACGGCAATACCCTGTAGCCTCACAGTCAATCAAGAAGTTACCTGCAGTAGGACATTATAAACTGCATAGAAGATGGTACAAGTATGAAAGGAGCGAATATTCCTGTTTATATGATTTTAAGTTTTGATCAAATTGCCATTTATGGTAGCAATATTGTGCCATAGGAAAATATAAGTGTGGCTCAGAACATTTGGTCTATTAAGATGACTGCCTTGTCTTGCTCAATTGATACTCAATACCGATCGCCAATGAGTTATAAATCCGAAACAGAATGGAGAGAGGCAAACACCAACAAAGGGATGCATATTTTTATATGCAGTACTTTTTGAGCTACAGACTCTCAATTTATGTAGTCATCGCTACAAGAACAAAAGATGGTGTACCTCACTCCAAAAATTACTCCAGATTTTTTCGCATACCAGTGTTCATTTTGGACAGCTACAGATACCCACAGGCTGCTTTACTATAGCACCAATAATGTATTAATGTGCATCGGGCACACATCTACTGTATCGAAGTAGGTTGTGAAGTGGAATCATCAGCTAATCAGTACACAGTAGCTCAATAGGGTGAAGACTGATTTATTCGATGAACCACTAGATCGCTGATCAGGACGCAAGCGATGCAGGACCCTTGAACGTTGCTTTATTCTTTACCAGACGTCTGGGACTAGTTCGTGCAGCCTGTACAGGGTCATGTCAGAAGTACATCCCCAGCATGTTACGAGGTTCGAGCTATGAAAAAACAAACTATTATGAGCTATATGATAGAAAAATTATACGTAAGTTGTTTGGTTGAAACAACTGAATATCTTACCTTTTGTCTCCATTAAAATGGCCGTAAAACATCTCTTTATTTCCAATCATTTTGAAAAATAGAAAGATGAAAACCGAAAGTAGGACCACTTTGATATGAAATTGTACTACGTAGTAGCAGTTTTTTTTTTTAAAAAAAAATGTTCCAGGTTTCACGAACTTTATTGGTGTTCTAGTTTTTTTTTTTTTTTTTTTTTTTTTATAAAAGCACTTCTAAAAGAAGATCGACGAACACAACCTTAAACATGTTGCTTCCTTTAGAAATCCTAGATATATTTTTAGTCAAAGTTGTCGAAGTTTTAGCTATTTTTTAAAAAAGTATGGTACAAATTAAACTCGATTTGACTCGGCTATATATATATGTACAGTATATGAGTGGGCGAGTGGCGGCGAGGGAGCCACACGTCGCTGTCCTAACCACGGCCGACCGATCTGGCGGGCGGACCCGCAGAATCTCTTTTACGTGCGGACCCGCCAAAAACATATAACATGGATATTCATATTCATTTCTATTATGATATTAACTAGATATATTTAAATATGTTTTCTATCTGAATGCACATCCGTATTCAAACCATCCGTTTTGTGTTGGTATCCGAGGATATTTGGATCCCTACTCAACAAAATATATAGTCTCTACATTTCAAATTGTAAGTCATTTTACAAGAATTTTGGAGGCATAAATCATCTCAAGTTTGACTAAAATTATAAAGAGAACTACAGACGTTTATGACATTAAATGAATATACTATGAAAATATAATAAATGAAGAATCCAATTATACTTAGTTGTCATCCTAAATGTCATTATCTTATAATAAAACTTGGTCAAATTTAAGATGCATTGAAAGTCTAAAATTTCTAGAATGACTTACTATTTGGGATGCAGTGAATAATAACAGTGATATTCGTATATAAACCCATGTGTATCCGACCCATTAAGATTCCAAGAATAATGTTTTTCTTTCGAGAGTCCCGTCCTAGCATGCATTGATGCACATATGGCCATATGGGGGCCGGGTAACGTGGACACTCCAGTAGTAGCTTTCAATCACCACAGGAGGTTTAGGATCTGTCCAGTTGCTATTCCTTAATATCAGTGGAAAGCAAAGAGGACACATCACTCGGTACTGTCACGGTAACACCTTTCCATTGGAAGCCACATACTTTTTGTTGATAAGATGACTTACTTTGAGGGGTGATTAGACGACAAGATGAGAGCACTGGATTGGCAGGCTGCTAGGGTGTGGACACTTGGCCGATGCACTAAAAAGGATTTCTGAATAAAAAGATTTCTAGAGTCATCTAGGTTACAGTTTAATTTTGGTCGAATTTTTAGAAAAAAACATCACGATTTATAACATAAAACTAATATTATTAAACATATTTGTCGTTGTTTGATGACCGCAACTCGTCACGGGGTTACCGGGGACGATTGTTCGGCTTCGGCTTAACTCAGGAACGGTTAACGTAAGAGATAGTCAATTTATACAAGTCCGGACCCTTGTAATCGAGTAAAAGCATTTATGTCCGGTCAACGTTAGCCTTTACGTTGGATTGATTGCTACGATTGTGTCTACCAGGGGTGCTCTAGTTCTATTACAGAAGCTATCTTTTCCTAAAGTCCGACTAGGTCGGTCTTTGTTGCTTGAGGTCCGCGCCGCGTGTTCCGTCTGATCTTTAAACCTTCACCGTGCTAACCATGGGACTCACGTAGGTCAAGCTATTCGTTCATACCTCCTTTACAGTACAATCAAAGAAAAAACAAAGTCCTAAACTATTATAAGTGTCTTCCAATACCAAATGATGACACTTAGAACTAAACCGCTCTTATCCTTGTCGTTTATCCTTTAAAAACCAAAACAAATTCCATCGATAGGGCATGAAAGCCATTGATTTCTCGAAAAATCACCATTACTATCGTGACCTAACTTATAATGCCTCTGCAAAACACACGTTATTCTAAACACATGCTTTCAACCCAAGACTAGTAATATATACCTATAGTAAGCTATTAACTTTATTTTGGAACTGTGTAAGGTTTTAACTTAACAAGCAGAGATTCTTGGCCTGCCCCTTCTTATAATACTGTTAAATTGAAGCACTTAATATGATCAAGTTGAATCACTATAAATTTGAACCACCTAGGATCTTGTTTATCTACTACACGTGGATTGAGATTGATATAACATACAAGAGTAGCCAAACAAGCTTTAATTACCAGGAACAATTTTAAGCCCTATAGTGGTACTCCATAAGCAATAAACAAAATCACCAACAGTATTACCTAGAATAGTGGCCCACCATGATGATAATGCTTGTGAAAAGATAGCCCAGCAAACCCCAGCTGTGTAAGCTTGGAACTAGCACAATCCGACCTGCTGTACTCTCTCTGAAGTTACAGCCTACATGGCGATCCAGCAGCATCAATCTTCACTAGGAAAGAGACGAAGAGCTGGGTATATATATATAGTTCAGCACCAAGCTAAGCTTGCATATCTTTGCATCTCACTGCAACATATGTCGAGTTGTGTGGTTGTGTTAACTTTGCATGCCCTGTGAAGCCTACGCGCGCACACACATATAGATATCTACGTACTCTGCCTCATATCGAATCTGATCATATCTAGCTACCCAGCCAGCTTCTAGCCCATAGCTGCTGAAAATATGGCGGATGAGAGGAAGGAGGGTTCGAAGCTGAGGAGGCTGTGGAGCACACTGAAGCAGCAGAAGGTGAAGCTGTACATCATCAAGAAATGCATCACCATGCTCATCTGCGGCTGTCCAAAGTGTGCATCTCCCCAGACCATTTGACTATGGTATGGTACTACTACTAGATGTAGACCGGATCTAGAGCATTTTAATTTCTCCATGGTCATGGATGTCCCAGAGGATAATCAACGATAAATTTGGATCTTTTCAACAGACATAGATTTATATATTAAAAAAATGTGTGCATCTCCCCAAACCATTTGACTATGGTATGGTACTACTACTAGATGTAGACCGGATATAGAACATTTTAATTTCTCCCTCGTCATGGATGTCCCAGAGGATAATCAACGCTAAATTTGGATCTTTTCAACAGACATAGATGTATATATTAAAAAAAACTGGATTATAGGAGAAGACTCTTATCACTTTGAAAATAAAAAGGTGCCAACCTTCGTACCCGGGTTGGATGGGAGAGTCCCGGAGCTCACCGCTCTAACCGGTCACACCATGAGAAGCTTGGCCATAGATGTATATATTAATTTATCATGCGGCCCAGCATATATAAAATTTTATGGGGACAATTAATCCATAATTTTTATATATCATAGTCATATATGCCAGTCCTATACACTCCTGACAATGTCCGAGATGTTGGAGGCTTGCATTTCCTGATTGAGCCTAATAGAAAGTTCATTGATGGCCACAACAAAAAGGTAAGGGGAAAGGGGGCAGCCCTGTTCTTTGATTGCCTCTAGAGTGATCAGAATACCAAACTAACATTCCTCATCAATCTATTTTAACAATATGCATTGAAACTAATTTGGTGCTCACGCCATAACAAATGCTTGTTAGCGCAAAATTAAACCAGCTGTGCATTTTCGCTGAAAAAAAAAAACAGGTGTGCAGTGATAGATTTTGTATTGAGTCTCGATAGCACATTATATTGTTGAGTGCAATATTGAGAGTTTAGAGGGCAGTTAAAATGTGTATATGGATTTTGCACATGTAGTAACCATTTTAAATGTTTGGTAGACACTAATAATATCTGTCATATATTGTATCACAAAAACATCTTCAGGTTGGAGATGGAGGGAAGAGGGCATCCACAACACTGGCCATCAGCATCACCGCACATCAAAATCGTATTTGTATTCACTACTACAGAATCGCTCATCACTACCGCCGATATCACCGCCGAAATTTAGTCCACCGGGCAGCGATGAACCGCGCCCGCGATGATGAACCGTTCGTTGACGCGGGACAAACCGTAAACTCCACGGACTCGACCAATACCCGGCGGTGAAGATTTATATCTCTACCGGGAAAATTATGCCCCGGCGGTGATCGGATGGACTCATATCACCTTTGCGGGTGAAAAATAAGAACCGACAAGCGATCTCTCTCGCATACACCGCCGGTTGTTGTCACTGAAAACTATGGTGTGACCGATCCGGTAGTGCGCGTGCGGTTCACTCTCGGTTCTAAAATAATGCCGGCGGTGATAAGTCGCCAACTCAAAAAGGTGACAGGAGTGTTCTCTCCTTCCTACTGTACCATCCCAAGAAAGAGGCGCTCGTTTAGACCCTCCCCCACCAGTCTTCGCGACCGTTCTAATCCGTGAAGGAATCGCTTGCATTTGAAGAATGACTTGACGGATTTGGTTGAAGGTTAGTAACAATCATCCTTTCGTTTGATTTATTCCCTAATTACCTCTGTTATGATGGGTACATCCCTTGATTCTTGTTCTTGTTCTTTCTACATTGTAGAGCCGCGAGCTCCAATTGAACGTAATTTCGCTAGGCTTCCAAGCAATTTGTGGACAATCCATCATCTATAAGGTTGGTCGCCTAATTAATTACGCCGTTTTCCCCGTGGTGCTATAATTATTTCTTGTTAGTATGTGAGTCGAGATTTTACAATTTTGCCGACCAAAATAGTCCATGTGTCACCTACCGACCACATTTTTTCGAAAGCTGAATTGATCAAGTCTTCAATTTCACCTTTTTGTAGAGATGGATCGAGAGTGGATGTATGGGTCCCGTGCAAACCGAAAGTGTTCTTTCATGGAGTCTCCCGGTTTAGCGTGTTGCCGAGATCATTTGGGGTTGGGAAGTATGTTTTTGCCCATGCTTGGATTGCAAGAATGAACGGAAATATGCTAACACGAGTGTATCCGGAACCACTTGTATACACGGGGGTTCATGCCAGGGTATACCACATGGACAGAGCATGGTGAGATTGGTTTGAATGTTCCGCAGGAAAACAATGATGATCAGGCCATTCCTGTCGTGCACGAGGAAAACAATGATGATCGGGAAAACAACGACGCCGCCATGCACGAGCAAAAGACGAGGGCACTACCGGCTTGCTTAGTGATACTCTTTGCCGATGACAACGACGAAGAGGATGGCCTTTCTTTGTTGCTACGTAATCGCAGAGTCCGCATTTCTTAGTCCCAAACACATTTGAAAAAGCTAGAGAAAATGAGGCAAGATGGAAAACGCCATTGTACAAGGATTGTGAAGTGAGCAAACTGGAGGCCAACATATTGCTGTTAGACTACAAATCCGTAGAAGGGGTGAGTGACAAAGGCTTCGATTTCTTGTTAAGTGTAATCAGGAAATTGCTCCCAAAAGACAATGAGTTGGCAAAGAAGACATACCAGGCCAAGCAGATGATCTGCCCCCTCGGCCTCGAGGTCGAAAAAATCCACGCATGTGTTAATGATTGTATATTGTACCGTGGAGAAAAAAATACGGAAAGTTGGATGCATGCCCCAAGTGTAAAGAACCACGCTACAAGCATGGGCCATCAAATGAAGGTAGCAAGAGCAGAGGAGGTCCCTGTTAAAGTCGTTTGGTATTTCCCAATAGCTCCCAGGGTGCATAGGTTTGTTTGCATGTGCAAAGTCACCAAAGCTGTTCTGTTGGCATGGCGAAGAGCGCCCAAAAGACACCAAGATGAGGCACCCAACCGACGGGCGTGGATCGGAGGACTGTCAATACTATGTTCTACAAGGAGCTCGGTGGAGAGGTAAGGCACCTTTGGTTTGGTTTGAGCACAGATGGGATGAATCCTTTCGACCAGGTTACGAGCAAGCATAGCACATGGCCAGTGACACTCTGTATATACAATCTTTCGCCACACCTCTCGTATGAAGCGTTCGTTCATCCAAATGCCACTATCGATCCAAGGGCCAAGACAGCCGAGGGAATGATATAGACACGCTTCTAGAACCGGTGATCGATGAACCTGTTAGAGATGTTCGAAGACGGGTGTGAAGGATGTTTGGGACGAGTACAAAAAGGAACATGTCACGGTCAAGGGAACACTAATCGCTACAATCACTGACTTGCCGGGCCGAGGTTGCTTATCTGGAGAAAAGACAAAAGGCTATACTGGATGTGTCGAGTGCTTGGATGAAACACATGCGGTACATCTAGGGGCAACAATAAAATGGTTTATATGAGAAACCGTAGGTTCCTACCAGAGGGACACTCTCATCGAAAGGAACAAAAGAACGTTCGGGAATATGAAGAGAGGAGGGCTCAGTTATCGAGACGGGAAAGCGATGCTTTGAGAACTAGACAAACTGAATTTTGTCCTTGGGAAGGGGGGGGGGCGAGAGTGCATTACACGAAAGGAGTATCCGGAAGAAAAAGTCGCTTTTTTTGGAAACCGCCATCGGCCACTATTGAGGGTACGCCAATCGTCTTGATCCCATGCACCTTACTAAAAATGTGTCTTTGTGACACCCTAAACCATTTGATGAACAGGGGGACCTCAAAGGATTCACTAGCCACACGGGAAGACATGGAGCACTTGGGAATCATGAAGGGTCGCATCCAAAGGCGGCTAGAGAATGATCAGTGTACCTTCGCTGCGACATGGACCTTGAAGCAGGGCAAGCAAAGAAAAAGTTTATCTCCTTCTTCAATGAACTAAAACTCCCAACAGGCTCTTTGTGGTAGCCTTGAAGAGGCTAGTGAACATGAAAGAACTCAAGTTCAACTATGGTCGCATGAAGGCCCATGATTGTCATGTCATTATGACTCAACCGCTCCCGTTACTATATCGTGGTCTCCGGCTCCCCCCAAGGCTCACCGAGGGAATCCTAAAGTTGTGCTCGTTCCTCAATGTGATCTCAAAAAGGTCATTCCTATGTCCACGCTGGACCCGGACCATTTGCAGCGAGATATCAGAAGCACTAAGCTTGCTTGAGGTGGAATTCCGCCGACTTTCTTTGATATCTCGGTGCATCCTTTGGTTCATCTTGTTGAACAAATTAGAGGCCTTGGCCCAATGCACCGCATCGATGTTCCCTTTCGAAAGGTTGATGAAAGTTTTTAGGAAGTATGTCGAGAACGTGTTCGGACGAGAAGGGAGCATGGTTGAAGGATGGTCAACGGAAGAAGCCATCGAAGTTTACGCACATATTATCTAGACATGGAGAGGGTTGGACTTCCAAAGATCTCGTCAAGTTGGGGGAAGAATAAGTGGCAAAGGAACGATCGGACCTAAATCGCTTCAAATAAAAAAGACACATTGCTTTTCGTGACAGGCACATTTATTTTTTTACAAAGCCGAAGTACGCTGTGAGGCCATACCTTTCTTGGCACAAGGCAATGCTTAAAGAGCAAAATCCCAACATGTCGAGAATGGGCTACATAAGAAACATACGGATGGATTTTGCGATTGGTTGCGAGTAAGCTTGCTTGGGAAAGAGTTGGGTAATCAACCTGGATTTCCTAGGTGGGGGCCTAAGAGTACATATGTTATGTACCAAGGGTATGAGATCAATGGATACACATTTTACACAAGAAAGCAAGATGGAAAGAGCCAATACCAAAATAGTGGTGTTCGTTTTTGAATCAGAGACGACAACGGCAAAGTGGAAGATACCTACTATGGTTTTATAGAGGAGATATGGGAACTAGACTACGGTCAGCTGAAGGCAGCTCTGTTTCGCTGCCAGTGGGTTCGGAAATCAGCCATCAACATCGATACAGAAGGGTTCAATACAGTTGATCTCAGCAAGACCGCACATAGAGAGGACCCCTTCATCCTTGCAAAAGATGTTACGCAAGTTTTCTATGCACCGGACAACAAAACAAATGGAAAGCTACACGCACGGCTAGAAGGAAAAAGGAAGATTGTCGAGTGGATGGAGTGACGGATGAAGTTGAAAACTACGAGAGGTTATCACGAAATGCCCGCATTCGCCGTTAACGTAGCCCAACCGATCGTAGATGAGGGTGAAGGTGAACTCGCTTAGTACAAGCTCGATCACTATTGTAATCGATGGAGTTAGATTACATTGTTCACTATATGTAATCGATAGAGTTACATTATTGTTAACTACATGTAATCACTATGTTTGGACAAATTAACGTTCTTCACCAACTATGTAATCTATGGAGTTAGTCTATCTACACTAAGCGCCTCCGATTTGCAGCGGTGCTTTGAGTGAACCGTCAAGAGCCAAAACAGAGGAATTTAGGTTCACTTTGCCGTTTGAGAACCGAGAGTGATAGCCATTATCACTACCGGTAGGGTTCACGTTGTCGGTTATTTTCTTTGTCGGTTAAACAAATAAACCGGCAAAGTGATAGGAAAAAAAGCCTAAGATTTGTATGTTTCCTATGTTACCCGTGGTTCATATGCTCTCAGTGTCCTATCGGTCTCAAACTTTTTCCATGTCTTTCACAATCAGTGGGTGAGTCATCCAAAAATTTGGAGATTTTTAGGAGTTGGTTTGGTACTTTTCAAGTAGCTTTTATTGATTTTTCTCGCGTGGACGAGGTCGAGTAATTCTAGGTTTAAGCGAGGCTACCCCCAAAAGAATAGGCACCATGCCAAACTTTTCCACATGGTCTCATTTGGCCTAGGAGTCAAATGTATGCACATATACATGCTAAATTCTTGTGTTTCCATGGTGTAATTTGCCATTTTCCGCCCGATTTAGCAAAGAATCGAAAAACCTAAAAATAAAAATATTCACCGGAAAAACCTAAGATCTTGTGTGGGGGCATATTTTGGGTCTAAATGACTGCAAAAAAAAATTCAAGCCATTTACACGTTGGTGGATGACACTTGCTTCACAAAGGCACATGCATGATCCCATGTCACCATAACTATACACTTAGGTTTATGTTACCCGTGGTTCATATGCTCTCAGGTGTCCTATCGGTCTCAAACTTTTTCCTTGTCTTTCACAAGCAGTGGTGAGTCATCCAAAAATTTGAAGATTTTTAGGAGTTGGTTTGGTACTTTTCGCAGTTTTATTGATTTTCTCTGCGAGCGACGAGGCCGATTAATTCTAGGTTTAACCGAGGCTACCCCCAAAAGAATAGGCACCATGCCAAACTTTTCCACATGGTCTCATTTGGCCTAAGAGTCAAATGTATGCACATATACATGCTAAATTCTTGTGTTTCCATGGTGTAATTTGCCATTTTCCGCCCGATTTAGCAATAACGAAAAACCTAAAAATGAAAAATATTCACCGAAAAACCTAAGATCTTGTGTGGGGGTATATTTTGGGTCTAAATGATCAAAAAAAAAAAAAATTCAAGCCATTTACACGTTGGTGGATGACACTTGCTTCACAAAGGCACATGCATGATCCCATGTCACCATAACTATACACTTAGGTTTATGTTACCCGTGGTTCATATGCTCTCGTGTGTCCTATCGGTCTCAAACTTTTTTCATGTCTTTCACAATCAGTGGGTGAGTCATCCAAAAATTTGGAGATTTTTAGGAGTTGGTTTGGTACTTTTCGCAGCTTTTTTATTGATTTTTCTCAAGCGCGACGAGACCAGAGTAATTCTAGGTTTAACGAGGCTACCCCCAAAAGAATAGGCACCATGCCAAACTTTTCCACATGGTCTCATTTGGCCTAGGAGTCAAATGTATGCACATATACATGCTAAGTTCTTGTGTTTTCATGATGTAATTTGCCATTTTTCCGCCCAGTTTAGCAAAAGAATGAAAAACCTAAAAATAAAAATATTCACAGGAAAAACCTAAGATCTTGTGTGGAGGCATATTTTGGGTCTAAATGACTAAAAAAAAAATTCAAGTCATTTACACGTTGGTGGATGACACTTGCTTCACAAAGGTACATGCATGATCCCTTTGACTCTTACAAAAGCTTAAAATTCATAAACCGGCACAGTTGTATGGACATCACTTAGGGTTAATTACATTTTGTGAACATATATCATCACTGTCGGGGTGTAGCCCGACCCGGCGGTGATGTGTTATCTATATATATGTGAATCGACGCGGCCTTGAAATTTTCCCCAATTCTTTTGAACACCGCGCCACCGTTTTCCCAGCGCCTTTGAGCCACCACACGACGCCCGAGAGCACCGCCGCCCACCTCGGCTATTAAAAGATCGCCGCCTCCATCGACGCCGCCTCGCCCGAGTCCATCGACGCCGCCTCCGCGACCGCCGCCGAACTCGACGCCCTCCAGCCGCCTCCATCGACGCCTCCCACCTCGACGCCCTCCTTCGCCTCCATCGACGCCTCCCACCTCGACGCCGTCCTTTGCCTCCTTCGACGCCGGCCTTCGCCAACCTCGACGCCGTCCGTCAGCGTCTCGTTCGCCCACATCACACTTTCGTCCACGACGCCCATCCGAGGACTTGGAGGAGCGCAAGGAGAGCGGCTTTCTCCCACCCTCCCTAGGTGCTCTCTCTCACTACCCTTACATGTTCGATAGAATGCCGCCGATGATAAGTGCACCCTCCCTCTTCGTGTAGCACATTCTCCATTCTTCGTCAGTATTCCATCTCCCCGCCGGCTGCCCTCGCGCCATCCTCGCCCACGACGCCGGCCGAACAGCGTGCCCCTCCACCTCCACACCCGCATCTCCGGCCCATCTCGCCCAAGGTGAGTGCGACGCCATTTCCCCAACCTGTTTGCTCAAATCGTGTTAGATGGTGCAAAGCAACTTGTTATTTTATTTTTCTACAACATTTGTACCAAGCGTGAACACGGTTCGTCACAAACGCCCATGGTTCGAGCCCCCTCGCAAGTTGTGTCCAAGTGACTGTTCAAATAGAACCGCCGATAACCCAGGACGGGAGAGCCGCATCGGCCAAGCAAACGCGGAAGCCGCGAATGACGAGCAGGTTTGGAGCCCTAGCATGGTCTGCCGCAATCGGATCAATGTGACCCAAGTGACAAGGTAATGTGCCCGGATTCATGTGACTAGCTAGGTTGCCATATTTCACCCGGAAGTAATTTTGAGCACACGCAAGTTAATTGAGAGTGTCTTATCTTGCTTGGTAATGCTTGTTGCGCATCAGAGCGTAGTGAGTGAAAGGCCGATGCGGAAGGTTCGGTAAGCAAGAAGCCGAGAACCAAGCGAGGCAAAACAAGGCTTCCCCGAGGCGAATACAAACTACGTTATCACCGAGGTGGATGAGTACGGGGAACCCCCCGGACCCCCAATTTGTGTCCAAATACTCTAGTGTCTTGGGGGTACTTGTAAGGGACAAAATCCCAATTAAGTACGTGAGGTGGACTGGGAAGGAAAAAGATCCATGGAGGGTTCCCGAGGAAGAAGAAGAAGAAGAAGATTGTATGGCTCCTCTTAAAAGATTATTTCCAGCCCAAGAGGGTTGTGACACGGAATTGGTACGAAAAAAACTTATGAAACCATGTGTAGATGCTTCACGACTTTCAAGGGGGAGGTTGTATAAAAGTTTGTGCTCCAAGGTAAAGAGCCGATTGGGATGGAGGAGAGTACACCTAAACACCAAAACACGTTAGAGGATCTACGGGGGAGGAATTCAAGGAACAGGCTAAGCTCGAGTTCATAGAAGTGAGCACAAAGAACAAGCGTAACTTCATTTGAAAAAACGTAAATCCTCATCGTCTCGGCTCTCGTGGCTATGCCCAAAAGATGGCGGATTTTCAATTAGAACTGGATGAGATGGAGAGACTTTCTTTGCGCTGAAGGTTTAAAGGTTGACAACGAAGATTGGGAGACAAGATCGATATTATCTTGTATGGCGAGGAACGTACACCACTCTAAAGAAGACGGGAGCTTTAGCACCGAAAATGAACCCATGAAAAACCTCGTCAAGAAGATCTCAAGTAACCGAGGAGGTGAAGAAAGGGTCTCGCGCTTCTAGGAGGGAGAATGATGTGCTCACCCAAGCACTCGGAAACAAGGAGCACCCCGGGTCGCACTAGAGGAGCCGGTGTTGTTCCTTGGAAACTAGCATTTCGGACTACTCTCGAGAGTATCGGCGCCGCTTCGGTGATTGTACATGAGACCCGACGAAGAGTTTGATAGATGTCCGTCAAGGTTGGTGGATGTCGAGTCGAGCAACTTTTGTCTCAAAGACAAGCGGGACTACAAGACCCTAATGATGCCTTGAGCCTTCATCACAAGGGACGCGCAGAATTTCGCGGATCGCCCCGTTTGAGAAAGATGTGAATGCGCCTCATGCGGTGGACAACATCAAAGAACCCGTCAATGTTAAGTTGTACGTCCGTCGGGGAATGGACGAAAGACAAGGTGGTGGTCGGTCGGGCCTGGCCGACCGACCATCGAAGATGGGGTCATCAATGGCCAACCAATTCCACAGGGGTATGCTCGCGTCGGATTGATGCCATACTTGATAAGAAGTATAACAAGATAGTCATTAAGCCCTGCGGTGGAAGACAGGCCCAAACTTGGTCGAACATCCACCGGCAAGTTTTTTTGGCGCAAGCGCCGCATTAAGCCGACGAGTTGTCATCGGATGATGAGGAGGACTGTGAGTCTAATCCCTCCCATGATACTAATCCGATAGAACTCCTAGTTCCCTGTCGGACATGTGCCAAAGATCGTCCCCGGCAAGGCAGATTCATCCTTCCTCTTCATTACCCCCCGAACATCATAACCCTCCTCACTCTTCATCGCCCCCCGCCAAAGCGAGGTTCCTCCTCCTCAAGTGGCGCCAACCACAAGATCAAAGGCAAAGGCAAAGGCAAAGGATAGCTCGCGTGAACCAACCCCTGTCATACCAACACAAGGCCGATGGATTACGTTCACAAGGCCAAAAAACGAAAATTTCCGACCCCGGAGGGGGAAAGCATACAATACATTCGTGGGCTTCATGGTCTCATTTGTGGAAAAACGCGGCAACCAAATGGATCGGCGCCAAGTTCGACACCGAAGATAAAAAGAAAGAAACCCAAGAGAAGATACGAAGCTTGCCGCTAAGAAACACATTAGTATTGCAGCTCTTTGCAGACATGTATTTTGCCCAAGATGAACCTCGCTCTAATGGCAATGCAAAGTATGTGAAGGGACATAATTTGGTTGAGGATGAGCCGGTGATGAACTTGACCCCGACCATGCGTAAATTGCATGACTATTACCTAGCTGAAACAAGGGCTCCAATTTTGGATGGAATTCAGGTTATCATCCCCGCAAAGTCTGTTTTTCATTATGAAGAAGAACGAAGCTATTTGTTGGATGGGAGGTCTTGTTCGGCTATATACCAACAACGCGCCCTCGATACACAAATCTTGACGGCGTGGGCGATGTAAGTACGACTTCGCACGGCAATGCAATTAACTACTATGCAGTCACAAATTGTTAAGTTCGAGCATTCCTCATGGTTTTATGCGGGTATATCTCACAATATTGTGAAGCCATCGGCTTATTCAAAAGGTATGGCTTCCTCGAACCCACCAAATTCTCTCGAAGTCAACGTCGGTGGACTACACGGAGAAGACCCGCTAACACTTGAAGCAAACTTTGATGGATGTTATTGATGAATTTGTGTTCCTCGAGAAAACAAAAATCTTACTAGCCCACAACATCGAGTATGTGTTCACCGCTTTTAATTCATATGTACGCATCTTTCTCATTAAGTTGATTCGATAATTAGGAATTTGTGATTGCAGCAAGCATTTTGTCTTCGTTGTTGTCAATCTTAGACGCAATGAAATCTTGGTGTGGGACTCGAAGGATAAACCACTTTCTCTTCGGATCCACTAGTAAAGTTCTTTCGAACAAGTAAGTGACCCTAATAACCTATTAATTTTGACATCACGTGTGTGATGCAAGTTAGTTGCTCACTATTTTCTAACCCACGTATATATTTGATGCTTGTGAGACTGGGTACAATTGTAGTGTAACTAGATTCTACTACTACTACTTTTCTAACCCACGGTATACATTTGATGCTTGTGAGACTGGTGCACTTGAATTCTAACTAGATTTTACTACTACTACTTTTCTAACCCACAAAGTATAAGCTCCACTCTCTCCATATAGGTCCTTTTGTTAGGTCTTTAGACCACTAATCCCGAACTTGATATCATCACCGTGCTCTAATTTTTTTCCCTTTTCACTCTTTTTAATGTGGCTCGGCCCGTGAAGCAAAACTTCGGGGCTTCATTTGTCCCATTCAAGGTTGAAAAAATGGGGAAAATATTGTGCCTCGGTTAGAGCAGCCACCCGTGACGATCGATCGATGCGGTTTCTATGCAATGTGGGCGATGTTTAAATTCCTCCGCGGCAAACGAAACGACAAGACTAAACGTGTGTATACTCCCCAATTCATTTGGTTTTTTTGAATAATTCAATAAACCGATCTCTTGATTCATATATATTTTTCGAATGACAACAAGAAGAAAATCAAGTCCAACAATATCCTACCGTCGGAGATTGCAAAGACTTTGCAAGAGGAGCTGGCCAAATTCATCATAGATGAGGTATTGACAAAAGCGGGGCGATTTTCCATTGCAAAGGGTAGGCCGATCTATAAGAACGAAAATACACCGTAACTTATCAAGAGACTACTTGTAGTTTGTTGTTGATGTTGTGAGAGATCCGAACATGTGTGAGCTACTCGATGTCTTGGCTGGCGACCAAGACCCTCTAAACTTGTGAGCTATTGTAATCTGTTACACTACTTGGGCTGTGACCAAGACCCGTGATGTGGACATGTGATTATGATAATGGTTTGTTGATAAACCCGACATTATACGTTGCTGTAATTATCGGGTCATTCTTATTTTGTAACGCTGCCGGCTATTACAAACCGCTTTGTTGGCATAGCAATCACTGCGGACGCCCAAAAAACGGTAGTGCCACCGCTCTACAACACTTTGTAGGTTTGAAACAACCCGACGGTGTTGGCATAACAAACACTTTCGGTTGAAATGTACAATGGCGGTGTGATCGTAAACATCTCTCGTCGGTTGACAGAGCCGGCGGTGTTCGTTACTATGGTACTTTGCCGGTTTCGATACACAACCGAAAGTGTTTTGTTCCTCAACACTACCGGCTCCGTTGCACACCGGTAGTGTTATTTGAAGTAATTACGTCGGGTCGTATTGACACCAAGACTTTGTTGTCTCAAATCACCGCCGGTGTTTTGACCCGGTAGTGTTTCGAACCCCACATCCCTACGCTATGGTTCTCGCGCGGTTCGGTTTTTCGGCGGTGAAGGGGGTTGGAGCCCGGCAAGATAAATGACAATTCTGTAGTAGTGATTACTCCTTCAAGCTTGAAACAGACATGACTTTGTTTATATACCAGAGGGCAGAAGAACAAGTAATAATTAACAAGAATGGCATATATATCATGGAAATAAAAAAAAAGACTGGGTACAAAAGTGCAACAGCAATGTTACATGATGATCATCTTATATCTGTTTACCGAAAGTTATCATTACTACATTAATTATTATAGTGTGTGCATGTGTGTGTGTATTGTTTATCCTGGATTTTCAGTGGAATGTATAATACAATGCTTTATCAGGTCAATGAATTAGGGCATGTTTGGTTTCCATAAGTCAGGTGACTTATAAGTCAAAAATTTAAAATAATTGACTTATTTTGCCAAAACAAGTAGGGACTTATAAGTCATGGGACTTATAAGTCACTTGCAACCATTTTCTCTTCTTTTTTCACCCCGACTTATAAGTCACCCATTTTCTCTTCTTTTTTTTCCTTGACTTATAAGTCAGTTGCAACCAAACAGGCATGACTTATAAGTCACTGATTTTTAGTCACCTGACTTATGGAAACCAAACGGGCCCTTAGTACTTGTGTGTACATCACGGACTGTGGGACCCCATATATATATAGATGAAACTTTAAAGTTTTATTTTGGCAAAATAGTCACTTTGGTCCTTAAACATTATTGGACTTTTAAAATGATCATTTTAATCCTTAAACATTATTTTTAGTCTCTTGGTTTCATGCCAAGGCCATCAAAGTGATCATTTTAGTCCTAAACCTTTGCATTATAGGCTCAGTTTTATCCATGAGCTATCACAATTAAAGGATCGACTAGACTAAAATGCATTTTGATGGTCCGTTGATGACATTCAGTTCTGACACACACTAACATCTTCTGGGATTGTCAGCTTACAATACAGAAAGCTACTCAACTTCTATTACTAAAATATAGCTGCGATAACTATTCTCCTGTTACAAAAGGCCTTCAACTTCCAAATCTTTAGTTTGCCTCCAAAAGCACTTAGCCAGCACTTCTTATGATCGAAATCTTGCCTTTCATGAACCTACGCCTTCCCTCAGCAACACATCAACAATTTAATATGATAATTATGGCTCTGAATTGGCAATCACCTTTCAAACACCTCTTGTAAGTTACTAGGTATTTTCTTCCTCCCCAAGCCTCTTTAAACAGATTTGTTAAGCCAAAACGCACCCAACAAAAATATGATCTACCGATTTCAGTTCCCCACAGAGACAACATTTCTCGCTGCCCTTCACATTTGTTTTACGATTGACCCCGGTCTGTAGCTTACCATGATATAACAACCACGTGAACACTCTTTACTTTCAATAGGCGCCCTATATATAGTTTCTCTAGCCTTTTTGTTCTTATCTCCACTGAAAGTCAACCACATATACAGTACATGGGCTGGTAGAATAGCACCTAGATTTTCAAACACCTAGGAATAAGATCCTCCCTGTCCTCGTCATTAATTTGGGCCTCGTTTAGTTGGCTAAAGTTTCTAACTCTTTTTCCATCCTCTCTCCATCACATCACATTAAATACACCAAAAGACATATGTTTGGAGTATAAAATGTAGGTAAAAAAAATAACTAATTATACAGTTTAGATGTACATTACGAGGCGATTCTTTTGAGCCTAGTTACGCCGTGATAGGATAATATTTACCACAAACAAACGAAACGTCTTCAGTTACTTTTGCAAATTTTTGGAACAACTAAACGAGGCCTTGGTATATCCAAATGAGCATCTTTTTTTCCCAGTCAGAAAAACCATAACTACCCTGAGCACTTTTGAAAGGAACATTCCAGCCATCACCAGCTCAATAATAACTGACTAAGCAATTTTAGGCCCTGTTTGGTTAATTAGTCTTAGGACTTTTTTTTAGTCCTATGACTTTTAGAAAGACTCTTAATTAAGGAGTTGCTTCTAGGGACTTTTTGAAGTCCAAAAAGGGTACCAATGTTTGGTTTCCTAGGAACTTTTAGAAACTATTTTTAATCCCAACATAAAAAAAGTCCATCGAACCGAACACCTGCTTAATCTATCTTCACAAATCCTATATAGAGATGGAAACTCCAACTTCAAAAGTAAGGCCCTGTTTGTTTCATTAGTCCTAAGATTTTTTTTTTTAGTCCTAGGACTTTTTACAAATAGTACCTCCATGAGGTATTTTTAAACACTTCTAGAGAAAAGGTCTAAAAATTCCCACCTATTTGGTTTCTTAGGGACTAATAGGGACTTTTTTTAGTCTCAACTCAAAAAAAAAAAATCCCTAGAACCAAACAGGATCGAAGTTCCCAACCCAAATATCCTCCAATCTCATATTCTTCCCATTATTCACTATTGAAACCAAACCCGTATCTGGTAAATGCTTGATTTTCACAACTCCATTAAATCTCTTTCTATCATTAGCTTTTTTTAATTACATAGAACAGTGAAAAGGATTGAGAATTGCTCCTCAGCTTAGACCTTTTATCCCCCTCTAATCTCCTCTCTCGAATGTGTTTTGAATTTTTCATCTATGGTTGATTGCCGCGCACTTGATGGATGGACCTAGCATACGAAGGTTCTTTCTCACAGGGTAAACACACCCATGTTTGCCAAAGCACCGCATGCCTCCGGCCATTAATTATCGAGACTGTATGATACTCCCTCCGTCTCAAAAAAAACGACGTTTTGGGTTTTTCGTGCCACAAGTTTGACTCGATTTATAGAAAATATGTAAAAGATTTAAATCTCCAAATAAATTTGTTAAAAAACTAGATCAAAAGATCTTTCCAATGATACTAATTATGTAATATAAATATTAATCCTATTTTAATATATAATTGCCGGCAGATGTTTCTCGGAAGTTTAAAACGTCGTTTATTTTGGGACGGAGGGAGTATGCTCTATCACCACCGACATTTTTTAAAAAACGGAGTTTTTATAACTTGGCTTTTAAAGAAAGCCAAAACGAAGGTAACGTCTGGTGAGGATGGGATTTTCCCGGGATTTACCGGCGTTATGCATTCAATGGTAAGCGACGACGAGGCGCCAATGGTGACTTTAATCTCCAAATTTGCGGGTGCTCGGTCGCCCGGAGGTGCTCATAGGGGTAGGGTTTACGTACGTGTATTCATAGGGGTGAGTGTGCGTGTGTGTTGTGGATGTACTGAGTAATTCTCAAAAAAAAAAAGCAAAGTATTCACTCAACAATGAAAACGTAAAGGAAAACCCCGCTCTCGGTTGGGCGGTAAGGGTCAGAGAAGGGCAATCACTGCGTTCTTAAAACCAACATTCTTAAGTTAAGATCAAAAAGTCGGGCGGAAAAAGGGGACAACTCCCCGTTCCTGGTTCTCCTGTAGCTGTATTCCTCGGAACCACAAGAATCCTTAGAATGGACTCAAAGCAAAGAGAACTTTGAAACATTTCTTCACCCCAGAACGGCGAATATTGCCAATCCAGTGGTAATCTGGAATCACCTCCACATGAGGTCAATTAACCATAACTCTACACCACCTCAGATCTGTTCTATAAAACGTTGGTATATCCACCTCCAACGGAGTAGCGAACTCATGAACAAGGTAAGCAAGAGCATCCCCATTCAGATTACAAGGCAACGAACTCATGAATAAAATTGTGTTAGACTCTAAATGAGTAGATCTACGCAATGAACATATAATATGGTATGCTTTAGTATATTTTTTCTGTAGCTTTAGATTTATGCTTTTCCTCGTAGTTGTAGAAAAATGTACTAAAGTAGATCATATTATATGTTCATTGCTTAGATATACTCATTTGGAGTCTAACACAATTTTATTTTCCATTTTATGATTTTTCTATGATTTTTCAAAGCTGTATTAATTTGACCGGTTTTGAAAAGTTCAGGGGTGATTTAGACCGTTTGTAGGTTGGGGGTTATGTAGTCCACCTCTCATAGGTGGGGGTGTGATTTAGACTTTTTCCAATTTTTTTCAATTATATCCGTAGATTTCAGCAGCCTTGGCGAAAACGACTTCAACCATAGCATGTTCATCTCTTTAACTTGTCCAATATGCGTCCTGTTGCCCTCTTAAGCAATATCATCCACTTCTGCATGAAAGATATAGCAATATATATGACATCAGTGGGGACTTTGGAAACCAATCGTTTTCAATCGTCATTTTATTCATGGTTGTCCAAAGCGCCCAGGCAAACCATGCAAAAATGACATCGGTAACCTAGCTGGCAAAGGCCCTCCACCCTGTAGCTAGTCACTAGAAAATTCCATCAAAGAGCCCGGGACCCTTCCCAGATTCCAAATTTCCTTAACCATGCACCAAATCATCTTTGCTAGGTGGCAATGAATTAGAAGAAGTGATGAACTGATTCTGGATTATCACAAATGCAGCAGACGCCAAGCCTCTCCATCCCCTTTTGATCAGAGATTGGCCACACCACCGCGATTATCTGTATGATATGCGCCTATGTTGGTTAAGTGTTTGGATTGAGCTGAAATGCGGCCTGCGTGCCAGTTGGGCAGCCTGTATCGAACGCTTGGTGGCGCCTCCTGGGTTTTTTTTTTTTTGGTAGCTATACTAGTAGCTACTGCGTTTTTGTTTCAGTGGGTAGTAGTAGGTTTCGATATCGAAATTGATCCGTGGGTGATCAGTTTCCATTTTCGCTCTCGATAAACTGTGGAACTGTGTAATTTCGTTACAATCATAATGAAATTTTGGTTTCGACTGTTGTGGAAAAAAAAAGAGAACAATTTATGTTCACATCTGAGAAAACGCATATCTTAAAAAAAAAAACACTGGTGTCAATTCAGGTCAGTGCAGGTTCTCTCTACTTGTCACGGGCAACTCAGAAAACTGGAGGGGTGAATATCACAACAAAATTTGCCATTTACACAGACCACGGCTCTCACCCTCACAGAGTGTAACCAGTTCAACACAAGCTAACTATCCAGCTTGTACATGCTCAAGTACCCGATGAATTCATCAGTTCAATAAATTAAACAGGCACCAACCCCAACTATCCTCATCCAAAGAGCTACTAGCCTATTACACATACAGCAAAAAGGGGTAGGATAGCAGATGCATTACAGCACTCCGCGAGGGAGGGAGGGTTATTACTGATCCTAACTCCTGTACATATTATCCATCTAGTTGTTTCCCTGCTCCTGCATCAACGACATCAGCCTCAGCTTCGAGTACATTTCGAACGAGGCGCTGGAGAAGTCAGTCAGAGCACGAAACAGCTCTGGCAGATGTGCCTTCAAGATTGAGAGGGACTTCTCCCTGACTTGCTTTGATAGCTTATTATGGGATTCAATCTCATCATCAAGCTTGCTCTTCAGGCTCTCCACCACGAATTTCTTCTCTGTGACTGCATCCTTATGTCCTGTCACCTCGCCGCTCTCTGGATCGACGTCGAACGCTTTACGCTGTGAATGCTTGTGGTACCAGTCCTCAAAAGCCCGGGCCTTACGCATGTATTCCCTACGAGTCTGCTCACAGGTCTCCTTCTGTTTCAACTCCTCATCTTGAACACTTAATATGGTATCCAAGACTGCTCGAAAAGTGACAATGGCCGTCTTGGCAAGATCATCAGGCAGCTTCATTAGGTGCTCATTCCAGGCTTGAAGAAAGGCTTTGATAGGAGGTTGCTGCATCCTGGGTGGTGATGTTACTTTCTCCTTCAAGCTGCTCTCTATGGGTATAAGATTCAACTTTAACCAGCTATAGAGAGCATTTATGTATTCCTTTTGATAGTTCATGAGGTCAGTAAAATTTGTAATCCACTTATCTACAATATCTCGCAGCTGCCGTGTGTGGCTGTGGTGATAATCACTTGTTTCAATACTGGAATCAGAAATGTCAACTGACTTCAGCTTTGCGACAATGTCCAGCTGTTTTGCGTGATGCGTGTACATGTCCTCCCACATTTTTGCCATCCTGAAATGATACAAGAAAATATGAACTATAAAAATTGCTGGGCAACTAGACCATTCATTTAACAAAAATTAATAAACCAAACAATGTGTTAACAGTATGTGATGCCACTAAAAAAACATAACTCCTGACCATGCACAGCAAGTTAGGTTTGACAATAAACTTTTGATGCTGTGAGCAAGCTCAAAATTGGTTGTTACTGAATCAGAAGACTAGTGCTGCATAGTGCATACAGGAGCGCCATAAAAATACATACAACTATATGAAACACAGGAAAGGAATGATCTATTGGTGTTCTAAAAGGTAAAACACATCTGAAACGTTTAGTGTTTGTCATCATGCATGATAGGGAAAAAAAAGATCCAGATAAGGTACCGGTCAGCAAGATCCAATAGTCTTGGGTAAAGTTGATTATCACGGAGATGCTGAATTTCTGACACAGTTGAATCCATTGATTGCATATCAACTATGTATCGAGTATGCAAGTGTGTTACTGCAGCTTTTGTTTTCTCAAGAACTTCAATGGCAGCATTGTGTTTCTTTTGTCTATTTAACAAAGCAACCTTCCTCTGATACTCAAGCTTCATAATCTCACCAGCCTGTACAGATGAGGACAAGGGAAAATTTTAGCAACAGCCATGTGGAAGCCATACAGTTCAAATGCTTCAAAAGAAACAAGCATCAGTATCAAATTTATAACTATAACAGAGTTGTCTAATCCTTCTCTAATCAAGCAAAAATGTTATAGAAAACTCATGCGATCAGTACTATATTTTGCTGCAGATATTAGGGAACATGTAAAAAACATATTAATAGTCATGTTGAAAAGCGGTGTAGTGAATGCAAACTTCAAATTTTAAACTACAATAAACAGATAGATCAACACCAAACCTCCACTTCAAACTTAAGTACAATAGCCAGATAGAAATTTAGATGTCAAACCTACATTCACATGATTGACCATATGTTCTATTCATATATTGAGTCAAGTAATATTACTTTGATTCTCTGCCATAATTTAAGTGCACTATTAAAAATTCTTTACTCCCATGCAGCATAATTGCATAAAAGTTTATACTACATAATATGGCATGAAATATTTTTCAGTAGGTCTTCCACAGTACACTCGAAAGTGGCACACTTAGGCACAAAATCTTTAAATCGGACACGGAACATGTATGCCTGACAAAAGGTAGCAGCCGCAGACGAGGTCAGAGAGGTTGAACCATGGCCAACAAGCCAGCCTCATCCCAAACCATGTTGTTGGGCGCTACTAGGGCAAATAATGATGGCAAGCTTCTTCTTCAACCACCATCTCCATCAGAAAGAACCACCCAATCTAATCTAGGAGTCAAATAGCAGCAGTGAACTGCTCCCCCCCCCCACACACACACACCCACCCACCCACCCACCCACACAGGGGTCAAGGATGGCAGCAGATTCAGCAGTCCCACTCATGGGCACTCCAATTTTAGCTACTGGAAGGTCAATCCACTGGATTCCAGCAAGACAATCCAGTGGCCAATAGCTGGGTCAAGTGCTTCTGCACCATGCATCTTGCACTTGGGGCGTTATGTTGCACGCCTTGATAATGCACCTTTTGTGCTTCAAACTAGAGCAAGGCACCAGGACAGGCAAAAAGGTTGAAAAACAGCACATACTTGCAGCATAAAATGGAAAAAAAAATTGCAGGAGCACAAGACCAAGCGCCGCATATTCTTATATTCCATAGAACCAGTACAGAATATAGAAGTTCATATTGCTAGGCACAAAAAGACTAAGTAATGAGATGTACCTTCACTTCGTCATAGAGCTTTTTCTCCCATGCTAAGATTTTATCTACTACAGTTGCCAAGGTCTCCAATTCATCATTTTCGAAGTCGTCCTTCCCATCATCACCATTTTGCATTCCTTTGAAGGATCTATTCCATGTAATTATTTTCATGACTCTTGCAGAATGGTCAATATGCCCTGTAAAAGTTATTGTGAACATGATCAAACGAGGGAGTGTAAGTAGACAGCAATATTACACGAAGTGCAGGTGAAGCACTGCAGGATGTATTTTTGATTATTTGAATAATGGTTAAGTAAATTAAAAGAATACAGCATAACTATTAATCAGCTCGTGCAATCTTTTTATAGAAAAAATTAGCAGAAGAGATTTAGGACTCTTATGCATTTGTATACAATATAATGAAAATAGCTATGTCATCTTTACTGGCAGTGGTGACACATTTTAGTCCACCAGACCACATAGGCGAATGCATAAACATAATAAAAAGGCATTCCTTAACTACATCACTAGAGTTTTTGTTACTATGAAAGAATAAGCCAAACTTGTCTCTTTTTAAATTTTGTATAATTGCAAATTAATTTGTATTATGCTAGGCGACCAGGGGGGCGCCTAGTGCCTAATTCCCAACCAGGAAAACTAAGCAGAGATCGGTTGCGATGCACCAAAGTGGCACCTGGTGCCTAGGCAGGTAGAGGCTTGGCAGCTGACTTTTGAAACAGTTGAACAAAAGAAAGCGCACACAGGTGACTGATGGCATCCACCATCATTCTCCACAACTGAAGAAAATTGCCACAAAGATGGAAGACTAGAATGCAATGGAAGTAAAAAATAGTTACAGCGATGAGGAAGAATTTCCAGCTGCCCAGCATGTGACCAGATGGAAGACAAAATGGAGGTGCCTTTTGCACATGGGAACATAATGACAAGGTGCCACACTATGTGGATAATTAATGAAAAACCACATAGTTACATAGTATGAACATACATATTCTGAATGGCATGTTTAGACAGATAGTACTTAAATCTTCCCTGCTTGTATGCTAAAAGGAATCAGGAATGCACATTGGTTATCCATCCTTAGTCACAATTAATATTTCACATGTTATGTACATACAAATCAAACAGGTAACACAATTACTACCCACCACTATGATTCCTGTCCATGATTCTATAAATTTTAAAGCACTGGCAGTTTTCAACAGCTATATCAGTGATAATTTAGCAACATAATACTATCAGTGATAATTTATTGTGCGTCTAAGATTTGGTTTCTTCATAAGAAGATAAATATGCTTTATTCTCTTCATTCTTGTCAATTATAGTGAGCCCTTACTACACAATTGATCTAATCTGGTTTTGCCACTGCGCCATAAAGAGAAAACACAGCCAAGATTGTGAAGCTTTTTTTAGAAAAGGGAATATATTAATATTCCAGCCTCTACATCGAGCAATGCATATAGCTGTAAGATTGTGAAGCTTACACACAGGACAAACTGTATAGGAAAATTACATTGATATGGATTATGGAAGGTGCATTCTAAGTTCAGTACACAGTTACAATATGTCATCCATTGATCAAGATGCAGGCTAGCGAAGCGATAGTGCACCAATGATTGCCCCCAAAACATTGTTAGTAACCAACAGCTGCCTAATAGTTACAAAACGTCTTGCACGCTCGCATGTTACCTGTTGGGGAAAATGGGATAGTGGAGTGTGGGAGCTCACTTGACTCTGCAACAGCCCCACCACCACCAACCTCTGAGACACTAGTTCTTGACCTCTATCTACCAAAGAATCCATCGCATCACTATCACCATCAGCAAATATGTGTTTTTTTTTCTTTTTTGACAAATCCACAACAAGAGACACAAAAGGCCACCACCTGGGAGACTAAAACATCCAAAATTGGCACGTATATGAGGCAAGATCAAGTCACTGACCTCGGTTGTCGACGAAATTGGAGTGGTAATGCATCCTGTTGGCCTCCAGCGCCTTGGATACCTCACCGGCGCTCTCTGACGCCTTCAAGAATCTCTCGTCGATATCTGCAAGCACGCGGAGGAGGTCCTCACGCGGCATCTCGGCGGGGACTACCTTCCCCGCCTTGCCACCGGTGACCAGCGTGACCGGTGGCGCCGACTCTGTGTGTTGATGGTGCGCCGCCTTAAGCTTCCCCTTTCCCTTCTTTTTGGACGAGTGCTTCGGCGGCGGCTTCGGGGCAGAGACGCAGGTGGAGTGGCCATCTCCGGCGTCCGCGGCTCCTCCTCAAACTCCTCAGATAGCGGCACAGCCGCCGGCGAAGGGGAATGAGGCGGGCGGGGTGGCGATGGTGGGACGTACCTCTCTTCAGGCTCCGCCATGATCTCCTCATCATCAGGGGCGATGGAGGCCATCCCCTCGTCCATGGAGAAGAAATAGTCCCACGTATCAACTCCGGCCTTCATCTCCGACGAGGGCGGGGAGGCGGCGGCGGAGGCTGAGGAGTCACCGGCGTCTCCGGCGGCGGCGGTGACAAAGGCGGGGGCACCGGCGGGCGGTGGCGCAAGCGCTGCCGACGGTCCTCCAGTTGGCTGTCATCCTCCTCTGCCTCGTCCTCCTCGTCCTCCTCCTCCTCCTCCCTAATGGAGTCGCTGTGGAGCATGGCGGGATCCTTGTTGCCGGACGACGGCGGCAGTGGCATGCTGATGGAGCGGTGGATCTTCGCGGGCGACGGCGAGAAATCCGGCAGAGGCGGCGGCGGCGGTGGCAGCGAGTCGAGCGGTGGAGGCGGCGGCATTATCGCGTCGGCCCCGACGCCGAGGCACCCGCCGCTGCCGCGCCTGTCCCGCCCTGCCCAGCAACGGGCGCCGCCGTCTCGGCCGACGCCCCCGGCGGCGGCGGCGGGGGCAAGCTCTCCCCGTGCGCGAACCCCGAGAGCGCGGCGCCCGTGTCCTTGAGCGACTTGGCGTAGGCCGAGTGCGCGGCGGCGAAGGCGTTCCGCGCCGCGACGGCCGACTTCATCAGCTGGCGCCGCTCCTTGCAGCGCGCCACCGCCTCCTCGTTCTCGATCCGCGACTGCGCGCACCCCATCTCGTCTCCTCTCCTCTCCTCCGGAGCTCCGCTTCCCACCTCCACCTCACCGCATTGCGGCCCCAAGCCGAGCAGAGAGAGCAGAAGCGAAGCGAAGCGGAGCAAGGCAGGCGGTGGGTGGGCGAGCGAGCAAGCGAGCGGGTGGTGGTGGTGGATCTACCAAGAGAGAGAGAGTTGTTGCCCTGCCTGGTGCCTGACTGCCTGCCACTGCTGGTGCTCGCTCCGAGGCGTGGTGGCAGCCAGCCGCTCGGTCGGCGTGACGACTGACGAGGGGCTCGGTGAGACCCCTTACTGCCGTTTCTACCAACTCACCCCCTCACTGACACTTGGTCCCCACACGCGGCGGGTCCGCAGCGTCAGCTACTGCGTGGGTTGCGTGACGCGGCGCGGATGGGCCTGGTGGACCTCGGTCAGTGGTGGCAGCCAGTGCACCCGCGCGTGCCGCGCCTGTGCGTGCTGTGTTTGTCCCGTCCTCTCGCCTTTTGGGGGCGTGGCGCTGCTCGCCTGCCGGCTGCCACTCGCGCGGCGCAGCCGCAGCCGCTGGGCTGCTTGCTGGTGCTGCCTAGCCATAGGGGGTAAAATACCGGGAATTTCCAGGGGTTTTCCCACGGTTTCACGCGCCGCACACCTTTTTGTCTGCTTTTCCCCTTGATTGGAAGCCCGGACCACACCACACCAGCCGCTTGTGGTCCGCTTGTCAGGCGGCGGTGCAGATCTTGGGGATCGCTCGCGGTCGCTCTGTTCTGTTGCGGGACAGCTCTGCTCGTGTGCTCACGGACCGCGGGGCCGAATAGCCCCACGTTACAGCCGCACTGCGTGTTTCCTTGACCCCACTAGTCGGCCTCTGTGGGTGCACCGAGGAGTAGTTTAAAACCGAACTCTGGGTCCGTGCAACAACGACAACAACCCAACGGCTCCATGGAGTAGATGGCGCGCCGCGACCGCGGGCCTCAACTGGCGGGCCGGGAATGTATCCGAAGGCAACTTTTTTTAATATATACCGATGGCCCTTCTTCGGCACGAGGCAAGTTTGGTTGAAAACCGGAGAAAGTTAATTCATTTTTTAAGGTAAATAAATATTTAAAGTTTGATTAAATTAATGAAAATATTAATATTTGTGATATAAATAAGTATCATTAAATTAATTATGAAATACATTTTGGTCTTAAATCTAGCTGGAGGCATAAATATTCTATTCAATATGAATTTCGTCAAATTTAAGCTATTTTGATTGGCACAACTCTCCTATGTGTATCTTTTTTGGACTGAGAGAGTAGGTAATAATCTTAAGCAAGAATCTGTTTTAGTTATCTATGATTGGATGAAGTTGTCTGGCTAGGCAATTTTGTCGACGCTCCAACCAAATATGTCTTGTATGTTTTTCTCTTGAGAAAGTTGTTGTAGCATTGCTATAGATCTGGGTGAGGCCCTGGCCTAGCTCTAGGTATCGAAGGTCCAACTCCTGGAATGTATTATTATATATAAAAAAAAAGAACTCTAGGAAATATAGATTGTACAATGAAACCTTGTCTAGAACCAACCAAACATGTCTTATATGCCTAAGTGTTGTATGTGTATGCATGAGTAGTTGAACTAAATAGCACTTTTTTTTTTTTTTGTCTCGCATTTAGGTAATTTCCCTTAACATCAGTCCACTCTTCTTAGGTAATTTTCTTATTATTATCCAATCCCATCTCGTCCTCTCTTCTTCCCCATTTTTTCTATCAATCTTACCCCATTTTTAGCTTTCAAGTTAGTTAGTTTAGCTTTGAATTTATTGATTATGAAGCTATATGCTTTGGCCCTGTCATTGTGATTGAAGATCAAGAGGTGGCCCAGATAAATGGAATTTGGAGTTAGATCTGCAACTAGGAAAATACTCTTCACCCCCAGCTTACTCTATTCATCAACATTCTGATGAAGAGGATGGAAGATTTTGCCAAGTTAGGTGTTTGACCTTTAATTCTATTTTTAAAAGAGAAGCATTGTAGGCATATAGGTAGTACATTTACAACAATAATAAGAAAAGATAACGTGAAAGGGGACAACCTTGCCTAATATCACGTTGAAGATGGGAAAGGAGTTTGTTCACCATTAATAATCACATACATAGTAGTGGTGGAAGTGTAGATAAGGCCAATCAAGTTGCCTTTAAAACATTGCCTTCTAAGAGCAACAACAATAAATTTACATCCAATTCTATCAAAAGCTTTAGCAAGATCCACTTAGAAAAAAAAGATTTTTGCCTCCAACTTTAAGATTAAAACTATGAATAATCTCTTGAGCAATTATAATGTTAGAAGCAATGCTTGCCCTGAATGAAAGTATTTTGAGAAGTTAATGATATGAGGTAAGTGAGATTTAATTCTTTGAGCCAAAGATTTAGCAATGATCTTGTAAACAACATTATATAAACTGATGGGCATGTAGTCTTTAGGAGTCTTTGGGTTTACTAACTTTCGGTATAAGAGCAATATGAGTTTTATTTAATTAAGGTGGTATGTTACTTGTCCTATGGAAAGAAGTGACTAAATAGAATAATGTCTTTACCTGTCCAATCCCACGATGATTTGTAGAATCCTTCATTGAAACCATATAGACTAGGAGCTGCATTGGATCTCATATTCTTTATGATAGCATGAATCTCTTTCATATCAGGTATTGAGTTGGTGAAGTGAACTTCTTCTATGTTATGGACACTGTTAACCTGAATGTTCCAAGAGGGGTCTTCATACCTGCAGTCAACCTGAGAACTAAAAATATGCAGAGTCGTTGTTAGCAACCATTGCAAGTTGATCTTGGGTGGTAGCATAGGAGCCATCAAGATTGAGAAAATGAGTAATGGTGTTTTTTTTGGCTCTCTTGATGGTGGATTGGTGGAAGAATCTGTATTCTGTCACTCAAAACAGATTAGTTTATGTTTTTGGTAGCCTTCCTCTTGGGCAAGAAGGTTCTCATGTTGGGTAATAAGATGCTTTTGAAGGCTTGGATCTTGCTGGTTCGGAGGCTTCATTTGGAGAGAGAGAGTTGATCTGATCTTCAATGATTTTTAAGGCATTAGAGTTCTTATGTTTAGATCTGTTTCACCTGTTGAGGTCCCTAGGAAGATAAAATGTTTTTCATGAAAAGATCTACATGAAGACTTTTGCCGGCTCTTCTTCGCTACCTGCTCATAGTCATCAGTCAGACGCTACCAGTTTTCAAATTTGAAAGTCTTGCTTTTCTTTATTCTAGTCGAATTCGCCTTTGGGAACGTGGTGCTACTCGTCTACCCTGGTTCTAGTTCTACCCTGGTTCTAATTCTAACCTGTTGAGGATGGAAACTAGAGGGTTTAGTGATGATTGTTTGAGTGACACATATTTTTGATGGCACGCACTTTGCACGGTGGAAACACCATATGCTTGATCATTTTCGTGCCATGGGACCTAAAGTGTGGTGGGTTGTCACAAGTGGTCTCACCTTCATGATGGACCATAAGAATCTCACCAAAGCTCAAAGGGATCTTTTTGAACTTGATTCAAGAGCTTTCTTGTATCTAATCAATTCTTTGAGTTTTGATGTGTTTGAGGAGGTGAACACTAAGGTGTCCGCACATGTGTTGTGGGAGGACATCAAGCACACCTATGGCGATGCCTCCACATGGGACGATGGCAAGTACAAGGAGGATGAGGCGCCAAAGGTGGTGGTTCGTGAGGATGATGAGCAACTTTGCTCCACCTCATGGTCAAGTGAAGATGATGCAAGATCTACCACAAGTTCACTTGACAAGGTTGATCATGATGCTTCAAGTGATGCAAGTGATGATACTATCTCAAGCACACTTGATGGCAATGTTGATGGTTCATGCTCGGTTGATGATGCTACTCCAAGTTCATCCACTACATCAACATATTGTCTCTTGTCACTAGGTGACACCAAGGTATCAAATGACAATGTGATTGATCACCATGATTCATATGATGAGCTTGTTAGTAGACTTGCTAGCATGACCATGTCTTTAAAAAATGAGAAAGTTAAATCTTTAAATTTGGAGAAAGAAAACTCTTTTCTAAAGAAAACATGTGAACAACAAGAGCATCTACTTTATGTCACTACTTGTTCACATGATGTGCTAAAATTGGCTCATGAGGAACTTTGGGTTACTCATGATAACTTGGTACAAGACCATGCTTTTCTCACTAAGAAGTTTTCAAATGATAAATCTAAAACTAGTGAGAGCTCATCACTTAGGTCAATTGATCAATCACATATTTGTGCTAACCCTTGTGATGTACGCAAGAAGCATGTATCCACCTCTTATGATATTTTATTGGATATGCCATGTTCTTCAAATTTAGATGTTTGTTCTTCTCCTATGTCTTGTGAGACTAACCTTTTGAAGGAGAATGATGAGCTCAAAAAGAAAGTGAAGAATTTGAGCAACCGATTAGAGAGGTGCTACAACTCCAAGGTCCTCTTCGAGAACATAGTGAAGAATCCAAGAAGCCTACATGATAAGAGTGGTCTTGGGTTCATCAAGAAGAAGTTGACCAAAAGTGGGAGGAAAATAGCAAAGAAGGTCAAGAAGCAAGAAAAAGAGAAGCTATCTCATTTCATGTGCTATCAATGCCATGAAAAGGGACATCTTGCAAAGGCTTATCCAAGCAAAGAAAAGCTCAAGTTGAAGCAACAAGAAGAGCCTCAACCGAAACCCCAAGATCAAGTCAAGATCAATCATGAAGCTAAAGGTGATGACTTGAAGATCAAGAAGAAAACAAGAAGGGGTGGAAGAGCTTATGCAACGCATCCAACTCATATCCAAGATGCCAAGATGATGAGCAAGATTCAAGAGAAGAATGTGCATGCTCACATCAAGTGCCATAAGTGTGATACATTGGGCCACCTAGCTTCGGGTTGCCCAAACAAGCTTGAGAAGAAGGCTCAAGCAAGCAAGATGAAGCAAGGCAAGAAGGAGCATCAAATGAGCAAGAAAGAAAAGGCTCAACAAAAGAGAAGATGCTACTTATACCGGAAAAGGGGACACATGGCTCATTCATGTCCCCTAGGTGATAATTCTAAGCCAATTTCAATTGATGATAATATTATGCTTAGAAAGGATGACAATGGTACCTCCTCGGTTGCTATTGCAAAACATCCCGCTATTCATACTAAGGCTTTGCCTAAGTATGTTGCACCTAACTTGAGAGGACCCAAACTAGTTTGGGTACCATCAAAAAATGGATGAATGTATGTAGGTATCATGGCATTGAAGGCTTGATTCAATTGAGTTCATATTGTTCATCATTTGATTGAGTCAAGTAATGAAGCCTAGTGCAATTATATCTCAATGCCAAGTCAAGAAAGATGAAGTCCAAGTGCTACAACATACAAGTGGAAATTCAAGTTGTGGTGGTTTATTGGAATTATTTGATGGCTTGTAAATATTTGTGTTGAAGCTTGCTATTTGATGATCATGAGCTACAAAGGTATATTCTAGTTGATCACATACATTTGGATGCATATGAGTTGATTGAATTGGATATATATGCATATGTTGCTTGATATGAGATGTTTGAATGGGTTAAATGCTTAGTAATAAAATTTGAGTTGATTTGAATGGATATGATCATAAGATGACATTTAGTAAGTGGATTGAATGGATATATGTCTTGTGAATGTATTCAAACAAGTTAGCATCAAGTTTGATTCAATTTGATGAAGCATAGCTCAATTGCTTAAATCTGTCCAAATGCAAAATCTGAGTGAGCTGTGATCTTAGCCATATTTGGATGATCAAATCTATTTGGAATGGCATGAAATTTGATATGCATGCTCTATACTTATGGTACAAGATGCTGTAAAAATTTCATGATGAAAAGATAAGGGATACTTCGGTTTTAGAGTGGAACTTGTCAACTATGTTGCAGCAGTTTTCAGCATGTAGTAGTGTGGGAAGGTGTGAAATCTGGTAGCAATCCATAAGGGCTATGGAGCTCAAATTTTTATGGCTGCTAGATCACTTAGTGTTGCACATCTCCACCAAATTTCGTAGCATTTCAACATGTACATTGTGAGATATGGTTCATTCTCTGAAATGCATAAAATCTGCCAGAAAAGTGACAATTATTGATTTGATCAAGAGTCACTCTCATTGAAAGGTCCTCAAGTTGGAATCATGTTGATAAGTGTTTGAGGCACCTAAGTTTGGTTTTGAATTGAGTTAGAAGCATGACAAGCAAAGAGTACAAAAGCCATTGTTTTTGGGGGAGTGTACATTGTACACATCTAGTACTCTAGTTGAAGATCAAGACCAAACTCAAGAGAGAGCAAGAATGAGTTCAAATGATCATTGGATATCTTTGGAAGAAAGTAAAGGACTTAAAGAAGAATCAAGTCTATTCATCATATCAAGCCCATCTTTTGGATCAATCAACCAAGGCTAATTCAAATGAGTATCAAGAATGATTCTTGGAAAGAGGTCACTTCTCCCGTTGGGGGCATGCCGCCTTCTGTAGGTAAACCGAGCACCGGCTTGGATGGCTAACATAGAAGTGAGAATCTAGGAATTATTGGAGATGCTTAGTTGATGCAATCAAAAAGGTTGATCTAGAGAAGCAAGTAACACCCAAATAGAGAGATATTTCATGCAAGATTCAATTGGTTTTCTCTCATGCAAGCAAGTGTCAAAAGAAAGCAAGCCAACCACAACAAGATAGTGCACTTGATCATAAGTGGTTCTCAATTCATATGGGTGAAGCATGGAATTCATATTGGTACGTACATATGGTCTTCAACAAGCTATTGAATTGGACTTCATGATGCTAGTTGGAGAACTAAATTGGAATCTAATGACTATCCTCTACTCCAACATAGCAAGGTGAAATTGTTTGACATATGCATTCATAATTTTCTAAGGACTTGCTAGTGCATATAGTCATACATAGTGATCATTCATGAAAATCAAATGTTTTAATGCTTATATGGTACCACTATTGCTTTTATGCTTTATATGATCTAGTGGTAGCATATGACATTTTCATGAGCAAGTGAACCCATAGTATTTGATCTAGAGAATGAGTATTCAAGTATTTCAACTCAACATTGCCAAGATAACCCTTAGCATGGGGTGTGAAGAAGCTTGTCATTGGTTCAAACCGAGTTAGATTATTTGTGCAAGTGATCTAGATCAAGTCAAAGAGAAAGAAGCTCATGGAAACAATATAGTTCAAGAATTAGATACAATTGACAAATCTTTTCAAGTGGCTACCACATTGCAAGATATATCATATTCCTACACGTGGTATTTTTCATTCACATGGTATTCTTGCTCACCCTCAAGTGGTGTGTATCAATGATGGTGGTTCCACAAGTGCTCCTCAACTTTAAGTGATCATTTCAAATCAAGAAAGCTACCCTCACCAATAAGTGCTCAAATTATTCAAATGGATTGACATATGCTTTGACATAGGGGGAGGTGTCCCACCTCAAGTTATCAAGGTCAAAGCTCCTACAAGTGACCTACATGTGGCATTTCTAGGTGGTCTTCATGCTTCCACATGTGGTTGTTACAAGTGGTGTCATTCCAACATATGGTGGTGTCCATCAAAAATGAAGATTCAACAATCAACCATCTATCACTAGTCACAACCTTTGTATCAATAGAGGCATACCCTTTATGGAAATTGATGACAAAGGGGGAGAAATTGGACAAAGATATGTAAGTGTCCTTGGATTTATGACAAAGGGGGATGAGAATATGGACATAGAACAAGAGGGAGCAAGCTTGAAGATTAGAAGAGGATCAACATTCTTGGACAAAAGAGAAGCACACAAGTTGGGGGAGCAAGCTCATGAACTTGATTGATTGTATTTGATATGTGCATATTCATGTGCTTGCTTGCATTTGCATATGTTTTTAGATTCTACATGCAATGCTTGTGTGGTGTATGCTAGTCATAGAACTTGATTGATGATGTGATAACTAGCATGCATAGGTTATAGCTAGACATATATAGCTTTCACGTGGATCAAGTACCGTAGCATATAATGTTGATCTCACATGGTATCTTGAGTTTTGATGTATGTCTAGTTACATGAATGATGCTAAGGATGAACTTCAATTTGCAACTCCGATTGGTATCACGCTTCAAAGGTTTATCCTATATACCTTAGCATCACTTTGTAGTGTTAACCCTTCCAAAAGTTTCATATCTTTGTATGTGTGCAAACCTTGAATTCAAATCAATTGGGCACACATATAGGGAGAGTTACCACTACGAAGAAAGATTTAATCTTCAATTCCATATCTTTGTAGTGTTGTCATCAATTACCAAAAAGGGGAGATTGAAAGGTCCCTTGTGGTTTTTGGTAATTGAGTGTCAACATTAGGTGAACTAATATGTGTGATTGAGATTATACACAGGAAATTAGTTCACGCGTGATGATGCAATGAAGGAGCTTATTGCATATGAAACATGACATGGAGTCATGTGACCGAGGTGGTGAAGATCAAGACGAGGCTTGGCTTGATGGACGGTTGCAAGTGTGAAGGGCAAGTCGAGGGACTTGGCGCCGATGGACCGACGTAACGGTGAAGAGCAAGTGAGGTCAAGATCGATGGATCAAGAAGGTCATGTGATGATATGAAATGGATCATATCATTGTTGATCGTGTTGGTGCATGTGTTGCATGGACACTTGGAGATGAAGCCGAATGGAAATGCGCAAGGCAAAGCTATAACCTATAGGGCATTTCATTTCACGGGTCATGAGGAGCTTAGAGAAGTTTATGACCGGATTTAAGATAGATGGCCGTACTATCAAGAGGGGCAAACTTGTTTGCATATCGGTCATCTAGTGCCACTTGAGCGATCTAACTTTGCGATGTGTTAGGATCGAGTGGCGTGGTAAGAGCAAGAGAAAATCCTTTGAAAAATGATTGTGAAAATGCTAACACACATGCACATGGTGATGTACACTTGGAGGTGTTGGCACATTTGCAAAGGAGAAGTTGTTTCGGTGTTTCTCAGAAACTTGGACTGCTCTTAGAGTGGAATACTGCTTTGATCCATTGTGAGTTGGATCAAGTAACCATGTGGGTTGTGTAGCCCTCTGAGTAAGCTTTCCATAGAGTCCAAGATCATCGAAAAACGGAGTTCGGATGAAGGAGATATCGCCGTTTTTACCGGCAAAGGGTCCGGCCGGACGCACAATGGCGCGACGGACGCACCGACCGGAGGCTCGGCGATGCGCCCGCGGAGAGCTCTACAAACTGAATTTCGCCGGACACGTCGACTGGGCGCTTTTGGCCGGACTCGCGACCGGACCCGCTGGTGAGTCCGGTCAACTCGAAAACCGCGTGGTTTGAAGCACCAACGGCTCTATTTGGCTTGGGGCTATAAATAGAGGGTGTGTTCGCCATGGCTGGTGCTTAGCACCTTGGGGACTTTGTGTCCATGCTTGAGAGTGCTTGAGAGCCCTCCCACTCACATATGCTTGATATCGTTCATCCGATTGAGTGAGAGATCGAGTTCTAGTGCGTTGCGTTGAGAGATCGCATTCGTGGCACTAGGTGATCGTGTTGCAAGCCGGTGTGCTTGTTTCTCTTGGAGGTTGCCACCTCCTAGGCGGCTTGGTGGCAAGAGACTTCGTGAAGCACGCCAAGGAAGATTTGTGCGGTGCTCGGGAGGAGGATTTGTGAGAGGTTCGCGTGCTCACCTCGGGGGATCGTGAAGAGCAACTCTAGTGGGAGCGTGTCATTGAGTTACCACACTTGTGTGTGGGTTCACACGGTACCCTCCGAGGGATTGGCTAGAGGACTCACACTCGTGTGAGGGACTCGATCGAGCTCTGTGGGATTTGGCATTGGCCATTAAGCTTGAGGATCATCACCGGGTGATTCGCCAAACCGTGGAACCACAAGAGTGTTGGTCGACACAACGAGGAGTAGGGGGAAGTTGGCAAGCTTCCCGAGACCTCGGTAAAAAATCACCGGTGTCATCTTGTGTCCACACTTCGCGGTGGTTTGCAATCTCTTCGTCTCAAGCTTTGTTCTTACATTCATATATACATTGTGATTATGCTTGAGTAGAGTAGTTGTAACTATCTAGCTTGTGTAGCTTGTTTAGTTACTTTGCTTAGCTTGTGTAGCTAGGTAATTTGAGCCTTTGGGTTAGGCGTGTGTTGCCTTGTCCATTGTGCATCTAGTGAGTTTAGGGGCTTTGTGCTTGTGCTTACTAGAATTGTGTAGGAGCTCTCCCGTGCTTGAAGTACTAGTGCTTAGGTTTGTGTGACCTTGCATTAGAATTGATTAGGAGCTCAAGCTAGGCTCGTCATCTCACTCTTCTTGTGTAGGACCTTTTGTGAGGTGATTTAGAGTCTTAGTTAGAGGGGTGAAGTCTTGGCTAGACCGATAAGTTTAATTCGCATTTGTTTTTGGGTTAGCCATCGCAATTAGTTTTTAAAAGGGACTATTCACCCCCTCTAGTCTCCATCTCGACCCTTCAACTGTGCTTTGTTTCCTCACGCATTCCATCCTCTGGAACGGTTTGGGTCTCTTCGTTTGTTCTAAATACTTACTAAAGTGAAAATTCTTATAGAAACTTGATTCCTTTGATCTTCCGACGCCATCCTACTTTTTTTCCCCCATGATCCAAGGAAGGTCAATGCAAATGCTCCTCCTAAGGCTGCTTGGAAAATGACCAACTTACCTAAAGCTGGTGGTGGTTTGGGAATCATTGATATTGAGAAACAAAATAAGGCATTGCTCATGAAAAACCTGCACAAATTCTTCAACAAAGAAGACATTCCCTGGGTCAAGCTGGTTTGGGAAAAGCACTATAGCAATGGTAAGCTGCCCAATCATGTGAGAAAAGGCTCCTTCTGGTGGAGGGACATTTTAAAGTTGCTGCCTGAATATAAAACTTTGGCCAAACCTACTGGTAATTGTGGAGATACCATTCTGTTTTGGCAGGATAATTGGTCTGATCAGATTCTCGCTGTAACAAATCCTGAATTATATTCTTTTTGTTCGAACAAGTCTGCCTCTCTGCAAAGAACCTTGGCCTCTAATGCCTTTGAAGAGCTCTTCCAATTACCTCTCTCTCGAGGTGGCTTATTCACAATTCAATCGTGGAACAGTGTTGTTACACTCTCAAAGCTTCCTAGCAAATCAAGATGTTTGGACCTACATTTGGGGCTCACGGTCTTTACTCCGCCTCTAAGGCCTACAAGAAGATGATTGATGGTTCTAATGCTCACCCCTTGTTTTCTTGGATCCGGAATCCAACTGTCACCAAAACATAAGGTGTTCTTTTGGCTTTTGGTAAAAGATAGTACCAAGAACATCCCGAGAAGGAAGAATATGCAGCTTGATAATTATCATTGTGTTTTTACGCAACAGTCTTCATGAAGAAACAGTGGATCACTTATTCATTGAATGTCCATTCTCAGCAATGTGTTGGAACTGGCTAGGTATTCAACTCCCCGATGGTGTCTCCTTTCCCGATCTTGGGTCTCAGCTGAAGATCCAGTTTAGATCACAGATTTTTTTCATGGATGCAATTATTCTGATTTGTTGGTCAATTTGGATGGCAAGGAATGGTCTAATTTTCAATGGTACCCAGCCTACCCTGATGATATGCCAGAGAATCTTTGAGAAAGAGTTGCTACTGCTAAAGTTCAGAGTTAAAGCAAGCAAAATGCATCAGTTCACTCAATGGAGCCAAAGCATTTTCTAATCATTGTTCTTTTCTTCTTGTTTTTTGTTTCTCTCTTTGTTTCTTGAAGACTTTGTTATTTCCCTGTAATTTTTGGTTTTCTCTCAATTAATAAATTCCTGTAGGGGCCCTGGCCCTCCAGTTCTCTAAAAAAAAAAAACATTAGGCAGAACAATGTAAGCCATATTAATTGCTTGGACCATCTAAGAGATTGATACACAAAGTAAAACAAGGTGTATTTTAAAGTAAACATTCTTTTAACTCATCCCAGCCCACCTGCCAACAACTTTAGTGCTACGCACAGTAACTAGGTGAACATTGTGCTCAACCACAACCAGAGAGCCTTTACCAGCTTGACATAATCAGGCTGGTCATAGTCCTTGGCAAGCAAACAAAGCTGAGCCGCATGCTTCTGGATAGCTTTGGCGGCTTCACTAAGACCCTTCACACATGCTTCTCGATGGCTTTGGTTGCCTCACCAAGACATGAGCACCTGACTTCTTCATGACGAGCTGCAGAGCAGTCATCTCAGGTCAATTGGCTCCCCAAGAACCAGGGTACGTGCCTCAACTGTAGCTGTGGTCTCCTGATCCCTGCCAAAGCTCAAAATCATGGTGTACTGGTGAGCTTCCTGTGTTGTATATGCATGTAGCAGTCACCAAACAATCGAATTTGCAATACAAATCCCGTAGTGAATTATTAATACAATTACTTTCCCTCCGTTCCAAATTATAGTTAGTTGGCTTTTGGAACTACAGATTCATTTCTTTTTACTTATGTATTCAGGCATAGTGTATAACCAAATGCATAAAGAAAAATCGATGTCATCAGAAAATTTAAAAGTGGGAGTACTATTATAAACAAACTCACCCAACTAAACAGGTTTCAGGACAAAAACGCCCCGGTCATTGCATTACCACAAGGACCAGAAACAGGTTTAAAGCATTCAGTAATTGTCAATCATACACCAAAACAATCAAACACCTAAAAAAATAAAAAAACCTTCCACCATTAAGAAACTGACTTAAAAGCAACTAAAGGATCACTAAAAGTCTACAACCTACATAATCTACCATGGTTATGATTTATAAAATATAAAGACTCATGCAGGTTGCTTTCTAGTGTTTTAACAGCAATCCCTCGCTTGGCCATTGCAATTATCAGCCAACGCTTGCAACTCAGTCAGCCCATTGTGCGCCTGAACAAACATCCCACGAGTAGCAACAGCGTGCCCGCGACTGCCGACTAGCTGTGTACCTTAAGGCGTCGGCGGCGGGCATTTCGTCGAACACCCTCCGTGCGTGGGGGCGGGCGAGCCAGCCAACCATTAAGAGACGACGGTGGTCTGCGCCCTGCGCTGCTCGCGGGCACGAAGTGGGGAGAGGAGCGTGGGAGGCCGGTGGAGTGGAGGCGGCGCTCCTCGGTTCCAAGGCAAGAGCGGAGGCTGCGTCCGGCCGTCCGCTACGGGTGTTTATCATCTCACCGCTCCTTTTTTTCTGCCAAACCTAACCCGTGTGGCCGTGTGTGAGCAGACATTTCCGACAGAAACCTCCGCCGTTTACCCGCCTTTCTTCCGCTCCGGGCAGCAAAGCTGCAGCCCACCGCCGCCGCCGCCTCTCTCAGTCTCAGATGTCGCCGACGCAGTCTTCCCCACCTCCTTATGCCCTCCCGCTCCCATCCCATTGCCCGTCTCCTGCATCTACGCCGCCTGTCCAAGTCCGCTCGAGATTACCTACTCCGCTTCGCCGCCATCGCGAAGGAACACTCCGACCAGCCCCCGCCGCCGCCTCTTCCGTCGCGACCACGGTCCCCACACCCATACGACTACAACCGTCTCATGTCCGCGCTCGCTGCTTCAGTTGGCGGTGACCACCCAGGCGTCGGCGCCGAGCGGGCGCTCCACCTGCTCGACGAAATGCGGAGCCTTATGGGGCGGCGCCCCGATGCCGCCTGCTTCACCACGGTCGCTGCGGCGTTCTCATCTGTGTCTCAACCAGGAGCCGCGCTCACCGTGCTAAACGCCATGGCCGCTGATGGCGTCGTGCCCGACGCTGCCGCGTGCACTGTACTCGTCGGGGTGTACGCCTGCCGCTTGCATTGGTTCGACGCGGCCTATGAGGTCGTGAGGTGGATGACGGCGAACGGCGGCGTGGCCCCGGACGTAGTCACCTACTCGACACTGATATCTGGATTGTGCAGTGCCGGGCGGGTGGCTGAGGCGCTTGGCGTGCTAGACTTGATGCTGGAGGAAGGGTGTCAGCCCAATGCTCACACGTATACACCCATCTTACACGCCTACTGCACGAGTGGGATGATACATGAGGCCAAGGATCTCTTGGAAACGATGATTGCAGCTGGTTTTGCACCAAGCACAGCCACTTATAATGTCCTGGTTGAAGCTCTATGCAAGGCTTGTGCTTTCAAGGAAGTAGATGCGCTTCTTGAGGAGAGCAGTGCAAAAGGGTGGACACCTGATACAATCACATACAGTACTTACATGGATGGACTGTGCAAAAATGGCAGAATAGATAAGAGCCTTGCATTGGTAGATAAGATGCTGTCTGTTGGGCTGCGTCCCAATGAGATTACTCTGAATATCCTCCTTGATGGGGTTTGCCGCAGGTCAACTGCTTGGGCTGCAAAGTGCCTCTTGGAGTGCAGTGCAGAGATTGGATGGCATGTCAATGTTGTGAACTACAACACTGTGATGAGGAGGCTTTGTGATGAGCGGAGGTGGTTGTCTGCTGTCAAGCTCTTCGTCGATATGGTCAAGAAGGGAATTGCTCCAAATAGCTGGACTTTCAACATTGTGATCCACAGTCTCTGTAAACTTGGGAAGCTTCATGAAGCACTTTGCTTGCTTGGAAGTGAAGAGTTTGTTGCTGATGTTGTGACATACAATACTTTGATCCGCCATCTCAATTTTCTTGGGAAATCTTATGAGGCCTATCTCCTGCTTCATGAGATGATAGAGAAAGGTATTGCTCGAATGACATCACCTACAGTCTTTTGATTGATTGTCTCTGTAAAGAGGAAAAATTCTTGGTTGCACTTAGCTGTTTGAGCCAATGCATAGAAGGTGGGCTCTCTAAAGCTGCAGTTTCAAGTATTTTACGAGGTCTCATCGCTGGTGGTAAGCTTCGTGAATTGCAAGCGCTAATCGGATGGATTCTTGGACAGGGTTTCATAATAGATGTGGATATGTATCAGGAATTGATCATTTCTTTTTGTAAGAAAGGATATTGTCGAGGTCTTGAAATGTACATAGTGTGTCACATATTGGAAAGAATGATCAGACGGAGATGACTTTTGTCCAAACATTGACACAAAAGAAAGTTTCACTTTATTGAGCTGTTGTACTTTGTCCGGCACCAGCAGGATAACCTTTACAGAATTACTAATCCTTTCAGCCTATGCTTCTGTCTTTGCACCTTTTCTTTGCAAGGAATATATTAAATTTACAAGGAACAAAATTCAAATGTAAATCTACATTTGTTTTGCTGATTAATTGGATCTTGAACAAAACTGGTGCATTCTGTTGCACAAGGTCATGCAATAGGATCTCAAGATCTAAATGTATGAATATTTTAAATATACTGTCATACTATCGTAGTGTCATTGTAGTACCAGAATTATTTAACTAAAGTTTGGATGAAGTTCCAGGGTTGATTTGGCAAACTTAAGTTCTTAATTGCTCAAATAATCCTGATGCACTAATCAATTGTGGACCATGTATAATACAGCATGTTTCACCGTCCTACTGCCTCCTTTAGTATTCCCTTTCTGTCCGCATTACAGGATTACTGGAATAGAAAAAAAGAACATATTTGCTCATGAAAGAATCACGCTTTAGTTTGGAGGTATCCGGCTGAACTCCCTTTATTAATACCACCAGAACTGGAGTTTAATTTGCTTCCTGCTGGTGTGTTCATGTGATGCTGACACTTCGTCACAAGGATGGGGTTATTCTGTTCCACATCCATAGTGACAAGCTTATAATCTTATATATATTTTGGAAGGCTGGGTGCACATAAGCACCCATCAGGTACTCTCTCAAATTTAAAGTCAGATTCATGTTCCCGTTCTAATGTGTCCTTTACCATGGCATCCAGCAAAACAGAAGTTTATGCCAATTTATATCAGAATAAGGTCCCATTTTTCTATGCTTTCCATACTGTTCTAGCTTAACATTGATTTATTAATTATGACACTTCGCTGACAAATTTGTGTGCTAATTTTCTGCCTTACTTGCAAGGGGAACTTCACAAACACTGGTTCAAACTGCCCGTGCAAACATAATGGAAACCAAATGGAGAGGACAGGAAGCGGGAGAGGGCAACAGTGGACTTCTCTGCTTCCTGTGTGCTCAGCAGTCCCAGTAGGAGGATTGGTGATAAGTGGCATGTGCACATCTTGCCAGAATTGTGCGCCACTGTGGTATTGCTCATAATATATGTTAATTATCTCGCAACAGAAGAAAATATGGGGACACATGTAAGAGAAGAATGATGCCTGGGCGTGGTATTTAAAATATCAAGTAAAATATTGGCAAGAACAGTTGCGAGAAAAAAGTTGCTGTTTTGTGGGCAAAGTGAATAAGATTCCAAACTGGTTTTATATAATTTGAAGTTACTATACTAGCACAGGCGCACCCTCCCTATGAGAATATATATAAGAAACTCCAAACTTTTTTTTATATATAATTTGCATAAAATTAAAAAGGTAGTTAGCAACTATAGGATGAAGATATCTAGAAAGAGCTAGCCAAAGCAGGAGACGGGAAGTGCTAGAAGATATCTAAATTGGAAAAATATTAAACATTTTTTTCAAAATTTAAATTTTTGTTAAAATTATTTGTGTTGTTTAGTGTCCACATTTCCAAATAAAAATAACAATTTTCGGGTGTAACAAGCAGCTAACTAGGAAAGGGAAGTGTTAGAAAAATGGTGCAAATAGAAAAGAGACAGTGTAAAGAAGGGATGGATATTGGATAAGCGTTTGCAGTATGAGTTAATCCCGAACCTACTAAAATATTTCGATCAAAAGAATATCATTACGCTTGTTAGTTTTAAACAAAACACGAACAAGAATAAGATGGGAACTTTATCCTCTTTTTCTTGGCACGTGAACAATGTCAAAACCATCAGCCTTTTCATGGAAGCTAACGGTCTGGCGTTGTTCAAGAAAAACATGACCACTTTGGCCGTCACGGGGACCCGATCTCCGGTTCCCGCTTTGCCCACCAGCCCCCGCAGGTGACATGAATGCACCTGGATCTGCCCATGAGCTCCGATGGAGAAGGAAGGTCAGAAACTCAGAGTCAAGTCTCAGAACAATGTGCAGTCGTAGTTTTGTTCATACATGTATTGCTATTGCTAGTTCTGGTTCCGGCTCGTAGCACAAAGGTATTTTTCATTTTGTTCATACATGATACGTAGCATTGGTTCGTTGCAAATTCAGGTGTTTAGTCTACAATTAGTGCACGTGTTGCTAGTAGAGACCAAGAGCAATATGATTCAAATCAGAGCTAGATAGATACTTGGATGATGAGTTGGTCCCAATCAACAGTGAAAACTTCAAAATTCTTGATGCCTTTAGCACAAGTGGAAGGGTCCTTACTGAGCATCGCAGCCAGCTCACTCCAGAGACGGTGGAGGCCTTAATGTGTTCACAAGATGGCTTCGAAACACAAAAGGTTTATAAATTGTTCCATTTATAAATCATCATCAACTCATTTTTCTATTATTATGATTGCTAATTCAAGTATTGCATTTATCTTTTTTTGTAGGTGACAATGAAAAAGCAACCACCTTTTGGGTTTGTAACACTTTTTGGTGTTATTTTCACTAAAACATGACATGTCATCATGATCATTGCAAAGCATGCATGTTTAGCCCACCATGTCTTGCATTGAACTAAAATGAGTTTATTTTATGTTTGGTTTCGTCGTCGATCGAAAAAGACGCGAGAGGAATCAAATTAGGAAACTTTTCCCCTTGTCGGAAACCCTAATTTCTAAACCCTAGTTTGTCCCTCTTTCTTTTATTCAAAATCTATCAAGAATTTGGGTATGGTTATTAAAGCAAAAAGGTAGAGTTTTCAATTTTTAAACAAAGTTGGTATTTTGAGTTTTCAAAGTTTAGTTCAAAATTTTAAAGTAATTTTTGAATTTTATCAAAACCCTAATTGCCCCCTTTTCTATATTTCAAAATCTAAGCATAATTTGAGAAAAATTTCAAAAGCTAGTTTGTATATCTTGTTGAGAGGAACAAAATTCATGTACAAAGTTTTTCAAGTTGTTACATAATTTTAAAAGTAATTTTGAATTCAAATTTCAAAATTTTGAGCTGCATTTCAAAAAGTCATATTTCTAGGCTGAATTTGAAAATGCTCCAATTGTGAAAATTGTAGATCTTGAAAAATTAAGGCAAATTACTTTTGGGAAATTTTTTGAGTTCAGTTCAAAATTTGGGAGTAATTTGAAAATTTCAAAGTTAGGGTTTCTCCATTTCTGATAACCCGACCATTTCTCCCTCGCCACTTGCGGCGCGGTGGTCGCCCGCCGTCCACCGTCGTTTCTTCTCGAATCCGGCCACCCGGAGGTGTTCGCGACCTCTCGGCTACCTCCCGTCCCCCCTTTGCCTATAAATAGGCGGCGTCGTCGTAGTTTTCCTCTTTCAGAAACGCCCGCCGGCCGAATCGCTTCCTCCGCCGCCCGTCGTCATTGCCGCCGTCGGCCGCCGTTTGCCAAAACCGCTTGCCCGTTTGCTCGCAACTTCCTAACCTCCCCAGTGGAACCCGGCCAAGAACTCATCTCGCCGTCGGAATCGCCCGCGCCACCTCATCTTCCTCGTCCCGGCCGGAGCCCGCCACGTTCGACCTCAGCCCGTCGACGGCGATGCTCCGTGAGCTTTACTCGCCAGCCTTTCCCGGCGTTTTCTCTCCCCTCGATGATCTAGTCGTGAGCAGCTCGTCGGTTTCGCTTGTTGTGATCGACCCGCCGAACGTCGTCGTTATGCGCCCCGCCGCCGCGTTTGCTCGCCCGCCCGACCCACCTCGGCTTAGCCCCGTTCGGCTTCGCGGTGAGCTCCGAACCACCCTCGTGTCTTTAGTTTTTCATTTCGACCATCGCCGGCGCCGGAACGCGAGCCGGCCGCCCAGCGCAAGACGGTGAGCACGCGCGTCGTCGCCGCCGGTGAGCACACGCGCGTGACACGTGTGAGCGATGTCGGGCCGAACAACATGTAGCTTCGGCCGCCCAACAGCGTTTCACCAAAGCCGCCCGCCACTTTTCCTTTGGGCCGATCCTTTCTTTGTTCATCGTGGGCCATGAACAGTGATGGGTCACGCGCGATAACAGGCCAATTTCAGCCCCGAGCCCTTTTTCATTTATAAAATGATTTATTCAATTTCATTTATTTGAATAGTGTTTGATTTTCCAAATTTTGTATAAATTCAAATACTAGCTCAAAAATTCTGAAAATTTTTGTGTAGCCTTCCCATGGGTATGTCTATCCATGAAAAATATGAAACTTGAATTTTGAATACTTTTGATATGATTTAAAAATACAAAATTTAATTGAAAAATGCATCTTCCTTGATTTTTAATAATTATATTATTTATCCAAAAATCATGAAAATTATTTTGGTACTGTTTTATGACATGATCTATCTGTACAAAAATTTTAAGCTTGTTTTGAAAATTAAAATATTTATCATTTCATGCCCTATTATTTTTATGTGTAAAACAAATGGTTTAATGTTTTCTAACTTAGGGTTTTGGATTGATTTTGGGTTGTTTTGTGAACCCTAAACCACACCACTGTTAGATGGTCCTTGAGAACACCTTAGGCAATGGTGATGATATCTCGTAGAGTAGTTCAACAAGTTGGTTTTGTTGGATTGTAACTTTATCGTGAAGGAAAGTTGTACTCAAATGTTTATCGTTTCATGCACTCTCGCGCATCATGTTTATATGCATGGCATCATGTTAAGCATGTATTATTATTTCGTATAGTGAGCGAGGGTGATCGAGAAGTTGTTGATCAAGCCGCCGAAGAAGGCTATCCGGTTGACCCGAGTTAGAGTATTGTGATCCATCGTCCGAAGTCGGGGATATTTCGTCAATCAAGGCAAGCCCGGTTCATTTAAACGTTCCTTGTGTTTTTACAAAGCTTTATATCACCTTTGCTTTATACCTTCGCATTAGGTGATAGGAGTTGTGTGATAACCTAATTGGTGCATTACCATTCCTTGGTTATTTCAATATCTACCTTGATAACCCGTTTTGATAAAAATGCTTAGAGATGCTTAGCCTTGCTAATTTAGTTAGACTTTTGAGTCAAAATGTGACAAGTCTCTTATGATAGCCAGTGGGCATTTGATGAACAAGGATGTTATATGATGAAACCATCTTTGGGTTATGGTGTTTAATTTGAGACCGGTCGGGTAATTTTGCGAGAATGGAGTCTTAGTGTAGTATTTCCGGCTTGTCGATTAAGGACCGTTCGTTATAAGCAATGTGGACCGAGACTATGGGGAACGCACCGCGCCGAGGTCTTGGACCAATGGCACGTCTATCCGGGGCGTCGCCCCAGACGGTCGAAACTAGTTCGGACACATACTCGGTAAGCCTAATCTTGGGGTGTCAAATCGAAACGCATTACACCCCGGCGCCGGGGGTGGAGAGATGGCGGGGAGTACGTGTTACCCTCGTGGGTTAAAGTCCCGGATTGAGGCGTCGGTACTCTCGGGTGGCGTGGGGCCGCGGTTCCGTTTTGAGTATCAAGAAAGGGTTGATATATGCAAGCTTAAGTGCTACATATGTCGGGTGTGGAAAGAACTCCCAAATTTGGGTTAATCGATTTCAAAATCGCCGTGCTTCTCGGATATGGAGACTTGGTTTCCCCCTTACATCGTAGTTTAATTATGAAACTATGAAGTGATGGAATATCTACAAAGTGTGTGCTCTAGAATAAGATCACCTAGAGTAGGTGAGAAATTTTATTGGAATTAAAATGTTGAAAGTAAGGATTCATTATTAGTAAGCTTTTTACGCAAAAGGAGTCCTTGTTTCTTGCTAAAAGCCTTACCTTGAATCCTATTAGACCGGCATTCCTGAGTCTTCTCCTATTTTTTTTAGTCGGGTAAGTCTTGTTGAGTACTCCGTACTTTCGGGGGTTTGTTAACCCATGTTGCGGGACGAGGGTAGTCATGTCGTGCTTTGGATCTTGTTGTATGACGATCCATCAAGAAGATATTGACGATGAGTGAGACTTGAGACCCGTGGGCGGGGTCCGACGAGTGTATTATATGTAATAATCTTTCGGTTACTCATACTTATATTTTGTAAAACTGGTTTTAAATAAATGGTTGTAAAATTATTGTAATATATAAGACTTCCATTTGTTTTTACTCGATTATGTATGAAAACTGTTGTAATCTTGCATTGACCTCGTAACGGATCCTGGTTGGAATAGTTAATAGTGCTTTTTCAGATTATAGGTGCACATATGTGACTATTAAAGGTCGTTGAACCGATAATTAGTACATGTGGGCCTGTAATTTGGAAGGTTCTATTACATGGACGTGTCTTCAAGAAATTCAAGATGACATGGATGTATTATTTGAAAGTTGTTAATTGACAGCGCATTCTCTCTTGTTGCCACAAAATTAAGGATTTGCTTGCTATATGCAGGGACTTGCACTCGTGCGAGTGAAGAACTGGTGCTGTTTTTTTTTTTTTTTTGGGTCAAAGATGAACTTCATGACGGTCAAGTGGAGCTGGACATCAAGGCCAAAAATACGAGGCGACAGTTACTTAGTGCTTGGAGAGAGTCCTACATGTAACTTCTTTTTCTTTTTGCTTTGAGCTTGATTGTTCTGTAAAGTTGTACTCTTATGTACATATACATTCTTTCGTTTAATTGAAAGAAAAGGGGAGACCCTGTTCCGTTTCAAAAAAAAAAAAAAAAATGTGGAGCTGAACATGTTCTCTTTTTGTGCCGCTGTGCAGCCTATGCTTATCTTATGTGTTGGGACACCTGGACACTTATTTTGTTGCTAGAGGGACGCCTGGACTGTATGTGTATGTGTATGTGTATGTGTATGTGTATGTGTATGTGTATGTGTATGTGTATGTGTATGTGTATGTGTGGGACGCCTGGAGTTTTGGACACCTATTTTGCCGATAGATCTCTAGTTGCTGGTGTAATGTACGTGTCATGTGTGTGCGGTGTATGCTTACATGCTGGAGCTTGACGCCTGGACACCTGTGTCGCTAGGATGCTGGATGTATGCATCTGTGAATCTTTATGAATCTATAAGGGCGTGTTTGTTGCTGGGCACCGGCCTGCCCGAGCCCCCTGGCTGCAGGCTCCCGTGTTTGATGCATTTGGCCCATGCATTAAAGTTTGTGCGCCACGAAACATAAAGCACACGGGCTCGCTCCAAGGCGGCTTCTCCGCACCGTTTTTTTGAGCCACGCCCGATAGAGAGGCTGGGCGCGGGATTAGCGAAGCCGGTCACCTCTCAGGCCTCTCACCTTCTCCTTCCTCCGTCCCGCGTGACGACCGCTGCTTTGGATCACCGGCGCCGCCCGGCGTCAACCACCCGATGGGCCTTGCCGGAAGACGCCCGGGCGGTCGGTGGAGATCGGCGGGCGGCCCGACCTCCGAATTCCTCTTCATGGGCGCCGGCGTCGGAGCTGAATCCCACACCGCCCCTCGCCCCTTGGTGGGCCCCCCCGTGAATAACACCCCCGGTGTTACTATTAGTAAAACGTGACATGTCATCATGATCATTGCAAAGCATGCATGTTTAACCCACCATGTCTTGCATTGAACTAAAATGAGTTTATTTTATGCTTGGTTTCGTCGTCGGTCGAAAAAGACGCGGAAAAGAATCGGATTAGGATGTTACGCCCCTTTGTCGGAAAACCCTAATTTCTAAACCCTAGTTTGTCCCCTTTTCTTTAATTCAAAATTTATCAAGAATTTGAGGGTGGTCACAAAGGGAAAAGGTACAGTTTTCAAAGTTGAGTAAAGTTGGTATTTTGAGTTTTCAAAGTTTAGTTCAAAAATTTTAAAGTAATTTTCAATTCGACAAAACCCTAATTGCCCCTTTTTCTCTATTTCAAAATCTAAGCAAAATTTGACAAAACTTCCAAAAGCTAGTTTGTAGATCTTGTTGAGATGAACAAAAGATATGTACAAAAGTTTTTCAAGTTTCTACATAATTTAAAAAGTAATTTTGAATTCAAATTCCTACTTTTTGACCCCATTTCAAAAAAGTCTAATTTCAGGCCGAATTTGAAAATGTTCCAATTATGAAATTTGTAGATCTTGAAATTTTAAGCAAACTTTGTTTTTGGAGATTTTTGAGTTCAGTTCAAATTTTGAGAGTAATTTGACAAAAAAGAGAGTTAGGGTTTGGAAGCTACAAAGATTACTTTCGCCCTATGGCGGCCGCCGCCGCTAACCGTCGCGCGCCCACCGCCCGCCCTTTCGCGAAACCGACCGGTCGAGGGGCTTCGCGACGTCGCTGTCCACCTGTCCAACCTCTATCCCCTATAAATAGGCCATCGCCGACGACGCCGTCTTCTTTTCTTCATTTTCGCCGCCGAATCGCCGCCATCCGCCGCCGTCGTTCGTCGCAGCCGCGCCATCTCTCACTGACCCGGTTTTGCAGCAGCACCGCAACTTCGCCCACGCTTCATTTGAGCCTAGACCGACTGACCTCTCATCATCGGAGTCGCCCCGCCGTTTCTTCCTCACCGTGCGTCCGGCGCCGCCGCTGGCTCGTTGCCGGTTTTCTTCTTCTCGGTGAGCTTTGAGCGCCCATCTTCATGTTTAGTCATAAATCGAAGCCGAGTTATAGTTGCGTCGTTGGTTGCCTCCGGTCAAAGCCGCCGTCTTGGGAACGTCGTTGCCGTCCGCCGCCGCCGTCCGCCATCGCCCGTCGACCCACCTCAGGCCTAGCTCCGCGCGAAACCAAGCCCCGTTCTAGCATCGCGGTAAGCCCCCGGGCCGCCCTCCTTCTCTCCCGTTTTTCTCTTTAGTCCATCACCGGGCGCCGGAACGCGCCGCCGACGCCGATCGGTCGGCGTCGGCGTGGCTCGGTAGGGCCAAGTACCAAGCGATGAGGCCGACTGTTATTCGCAACCGCCGGCCCAACATCATCGTTCACACGGTAGGCCCATCACTATTCAAACCAGACCGGTCCATCATGCACGATAGCAGGCCGTGAACAGTATTGGGCCGCACAGTTCTGGGCCGATTCAACCCAAAACCCTTTTTTCGTTTATGAAATGTTTTATTCAATTTCATTTATTTGAATAGTGTCCGATTTTCCAAATTTCATATAAATTCAAATACTAGCTCAAAAATTCTAAAAATTTTTGTGTAGCCTTCCCATCATATGTACTATCTAGGAAAATTATGAAACTTGAATTTTAAATAGTTTGGGCATGATTTAAAAATACAAATTTTAATTGAAAAATGCATCTTCCTTGATTTTTAATAATTTTTCTATTTATCCAAAAATCATGAAAATTATTTTGACACTGTTTTTATGACATGATCTACCTGTACAAAAATTTTGAGCTTGTTTAAAGAAAGTTAAAATATTTATTATTTCATGCTCTATTATTTCATGTGTTAAATAATTTGTTTTATGTCTTATAACCTAGGGTTTTGGGTGAATTTTGGATTGTTTTGTGAATCCTAAACCATGCCACTATCAAATGGTCCTTGAGAACTCCTTAGGCAATGGTGATGATATCTCGTGAGAGTAGTTCAACAAGTTGGTTTTGTTGGATTGCAACTTTTATCGTGAAGGAAAGTTGTACTCAAGAGTTTATCATTTCATGCACTCTCGCATCATGTTTATATACACGGCATCATGTAAAGCATATGTTATTCTTTCGTATAGTGAACGAAGGTGAGCGAGAGATCGTCGATCAAGCTTCAGAAGAGGGTTTTCTTGTTGATCCGAATTCGATTATTGTGATCCATCGCCGAGTCGGGTTATTTCGTCAACCAAGGCAAGCCCCGGTTCATTTAAACATTCCTTGTGTTTTACAAAACTTTGTATCACCTTTGCTTTATATCTTTTGCATTAGGTGATAGGAGTTGTGTGATAACCTAATTGATGCATTACCATTCCTTGGTTATTTCGATATCTACCTTGATAGCCCGTTTTGGTAAAATGCTTAGAAATGCTTAGCCATGCTTAATTAGTTAGACTTTTTTTGAGTCAAAATGTGCTAAGTATTCAATCATAGCCCGAATGGCAGATTGATGAGAAAAGATGCTATATGTTGGGATATGGTATTGAATTTGAGACCGGTCGGGTAATTTGCATTGAGAATGGAGTCTCGATTAGTAGTATTTACGGCTTGTCGATTAAGGACCGCTTCGTTGTAAGCAATGTGGATCGAGACTTTGGAACATAACCGCGCGCTGAGGTCTTTTGACCAATGGCACGCGCGTCGTGCGGGCGCCGCCCGGGGATACCTGAAACTAGTACTCGACCACATACTCCGGGAAAGCCCGATCTCGGGGTGTCAAATCGAGAAACGTACAACCGCCGCGACCGAGAGTGGAGAGATGGCGGGAGTAGCGTGTACACTCGTGGGTTAAAGTCCTCGGATGCCCGTGGGTTAGATTCCCGGGGTGTGAGGTGTACTCTTGTGCTCGGGTGGCGTGGGGCGGTTCCGTTTTGAGTATCCAAGAAAGGGTTGATATATGCAAGCTTAAGTGCTACATATGTCGTGTGGAAAGAACTCCCCATTTGGGTTAATCGATTTCAAAATGGCCGTGCTTCTCGGACATGGAGACTCGGTTTCCCCCTTACATCGTAGATTAATTATGAAACTATGAAAAGATGGAATAAGTGATGGAATATCTAAGAAGTGTGTGCTCTAGTGTAAGATCACCTAGAGTAGGTGAGAAGCTTAATTGGGATTAAAATATTGAAAGTAAGGATTCACTACTAGTAAGCTTTTCTGCAAAAAGAGTCCTTGATTCTTGCTAAAAGCCTTACCTTGAATCCTATTAGACTAGCATTCCTGAGTCTTCTCCTATTTTCTTTAGTCAGGGTAAGTCTTGTTGAGTACTCCCGTACTCAGGGTTTGTTAACCCATGTTGCGGGACGGTAGTAGTCATGTCCGCACGGGGACGTGCTGCATGACGATCCACCAGGAGGATAGTGACGATGAGTGAGAAGTGAGACCCGTGAAATTTTGGTCTGTTAGTGAGAGATATGTAATAAACTTTTGTTACTCCTACTTATATATTGTAAAACTTGTTTTGGATAAATGGTTGTAAAATTATTGTAATATAAGTCTTAAATTTGTTTTACTTTCGATTATGTATGAAAACTGTTGTAATATCGCAATGACCTCGTAACGGATCCTGGTTGGAATAGTTAATAGTACTTTTCAAGTTATGGGTGCACGTATGTGGCTATTAAAGGTCATTGAACCGATAATTAGTACATGTGGGCCCTATAATTTGGAAGGTTCTGTTACACTCCCCGCCGCCAAGGGTCACTCTACGACGCCGACGGCTTCCAGACCGCCGCCACACTCCGCGCCTTCCGCGCCCACGAGGTCGTCGAGGGGCTCGCGGCTCGCCCGGCAGCGCAGGGGCGCATGGAACACCCGCATTCCCACATCGCACTCGCGGGTGTCGCGCTGGACGCCCCTTGCCCTCCCCTCGAGCCCAAAGCCGTCGCGCCTCGCTGCGTGCTCCGCGGTCGCGGAGGTCGCGCCCGCAAGACAAGAGCAGCGCCGGAGTTGTAGCCCGAGCAGAGGACCGCGATTACCAACCGCGGCGCTTTGCTCGCGACGTCGTGTCCCAGTGCAAAGACATGGCCTCATTCGCCGATTCCTCAAAGAAGCGGCCGCCGCTGCGGACCTCCCCGCATCCGCGAGCATCCGCCTCGCGCCGATGAGGACGCCTCAGGCGCATGGCCTCGAGCTCGGGGCGTCCATGGTCGTGGTGTGGAGTACGACTTTAGGTGTTCATGAAATGCCAACAAGAGAAAGTAGGAGGTAAAGCCACCACCCCCCACCATACGAGGTGACCATACCCGAGTATGCCCTCCACCAAACACAATCTATGTTCGGCCGGGTCCGTTTGATACAAGAAACCAAACAAGTGGCCTTGCATCATTTGGGACAGGGCTGCGGGCCGGTTTAAGCCTAGTTGGCGGCTTTGGTTGGCGAGATGCGGTGTTCCAAACACGCCCTAAACCTTGCCGCTAGATTTATGCACGTGTGGATTCGTGAATCAGTAAATCTTACAATAATTATGGGCCTTTGTGTTGATGGACTTGGTGACGGGGATCCTCGCGGGCCGGGATCGGGGGATGGTGGAGGAAGCCTCCCGATGGTTGTTCACGGTGTCTTTACCGTGTGTTTGGTTGAGGTGTTGGGTCCAACCCGTATGGGTTCAACCCCTTTTCAAACTGTTTGGATGGGGAATGGCAGGGGACGGCTTAACACAAGAGTGAATATTCGCACTTTATGCGGGTTGGCTCCGTCCGCTGAAATGTGGCGGACGGAGCGAACCCCTTTTTTTCGGGGGAGCGCCGTGAGACCGCCGGTCCTCCGTCCTCCCCTACATTGCACTCGCCCCGGCGAACTCTCGCGCGGCCGTCGCGGCCGGGAGCCCCCATTGTTCGCGCGGCCCTGGAGCCCCGCCGTTCGTCGCGGCCGGGCGGAGCCTCGCGCCGCTCGCCGCCGCCGCTGCCCGCGGAGCTCGCATACCGGCCTCCGCCGTGTGCCTCCACGCCGACCGTCCCGCTTAAAGTCTCGACCCGGGAATTCCCGCTGTCGCTTTTAGTCACGAACAAACGCCAGGCGCAAAGGAGCCAAGGATGGAGCCACCGGTCGCCCACTCTTCCATCCGTTAGCTAAGATCGAGGCTAGTGGTTCCGCCCGCTAGTCGGCTGCAACAAACTCTACATGACGCCCGCCGACATGCGTGAGTGGTCGACCCCAATCTCCATTTACGACGTGAAAGAAACAGACCGGAGAAGAGGCGCCGCAGCGCCTCGACAACTTTTAGTTAGCGTCTGGCGGGCCGCCCGCTGAGTCTCCAGCTTTTTCTCTCCTCGATCTTGCCGGCTCCTCGCCGATTATACAATACTCCTTCGTCCTAAAAAAAGAGTCGTTTTTTACTTTCATATATATGGTGTTTGACCGTGTCGCCTTATTCAAAAATTTTACGTAAATTAAGTATCTCTAATGATAAATAAGTCATAACAAATCAGAGATATTTATGAAACTTTTTGAATAAGGCCAGTCTCAATGGAGAGTTTCACCTCCCGGTTTTCAAGATGTGAAACTTTGGTATGAAATAGACGTCTCCCTCAATGCACAGTTTCATTGCAAGTTTTATAGGCTCAAGGGTCCCACAACCTCTCTCTCATTGCATGGTTTAATTGCATAGTTGCATGGTGAAACTCTATTTGTGTCTCAATTGAGGGTTTCACACGTTTTCCAACGCACGTGAAATCGTGTCCAAAGGTTTCATCATGGTGAAACTCTTTCCTTCTCTCTCCTAAGGGGTTTCATGCAAAAAGTGTAATTTTGCTCGATGTGACGTCAGATTTAATGTGTATGAAACACTCATGAAACTCCATTAAGACTTGCCTAAGATGGACAGTTAAACATAATATATCGAAAACCTAAAACGACATTATTTTCGAACGTCACGGGTGACCTGTCACTGCGGTCTGGGGCCAGGAAGGAAGAGTAGAGGACAGCCGTTCGGGCATCGTCACCCTCCTGTGGGGCCGTGGCCCGCGCCTTGCCCGACTGCCCGTTTGTCCCCGCTCTCCAACGGCCAGCGCGACCCGGACGGAAAAAAAAGGACGGACCCCGTCGCCCGGCCTGGACGCTTCGTCCTCCTCCGTGCGCGCCCGCTTTTCCAGTTCCACCAGTACCACGTGTGCGCCGCGCCTCGGCTCCTCCCCCTCCCCTACTCCACTCCACTCCACCTCACCCCACAGGCCTCGTGCTCGAGCCTTCTCCCTCGCACAATACGCGATGCCCACCAGTCGCTCGACGCAATTCCCCAGCCGCTGATCGCGCCGCTCCCATCATGGCCTCCTCCCTCCCAGCGCCGCCGGCCCCATCCTCTTCCTCCTGGCGCGGGCTCACGCCCCGCCGCCCTCCGCCTCGCCGCGGCCCCCTCCTCGCTCGCGCGGCGGCGCGTTCCTGCCGTTACCGCTTCCGGACCGACGACGATGGCGTGGTGGACGTGGCCGTCGTCGCCGGGAAAGACGGCGGCGATGCGGGGTACGCGGTCGCCGTCGAGGCCCTGGCCCATGGACGGAGCGGCGGTCTGGTGCTCCGCCCCGCCGGGTTCGGCGAGGGCGTCCCTCTGGCCCCCTGCCGCGCCGGGAGCGGGAGGCACGCTCGCGGCTGAGCTGTCCTACGACGGGGCCCGCGCGCCATTCCACGTCTCGTTCACGCTGGCCGACGCGACGGGAGCGGAGATACGGACGCACCGCGGGACGAGCTTCCGCGTGCCTGTGGGCGTCGGACGGGGCTGCCCCTCGCCGCTCGGCATGTCCCGGTCCAAGGACGGGGCCGCGAACTTCGCGGTTTACAGCAAGAGCGCCAAGGGCATGGTGCTCTGCCTGTTCGTCGGCGGTGGGGACGAGCCCGCGCTGGAGATCGAGCTCGACCCGTACGTCCACCGGACAGGCGATGTCTGGCACGTCTCGATGGAGAGCGTGGAGGGATACGCCAGCTACGGCTTCCGCAGCGGGCTGTTCGCCATGTTTGGCATTGACCGCCCGCTGCTCGACCCGTACGCCAAGGTGATCGGGGACTTCGTCCCTGCTGACTCGGTTAGTGAGGATGGGCTAGCTGTGCCGGCCATCAGGTGCCTCGCGTCCTTGAAGAATGCACCCACCTACAATTGGGGCAGGGACAAGCACCCGTGCTTGCCATTGGAGAAGCTGGTGGTCTACCGGGCAAATGTGGCTTTGTTCACCAAGGACAAGTCGAGTGGGCTGCCAGACAATGCCGCCGGTACTTTCTCCGGCATGACTGCAAAGGTGGAACACTTCAGGCGTCTTGGTGTCAATGCAGTTTTGCTGGAGCCAGTGTTCCCATTCCACCAAGAGAAGGGACCATATTTTCCTTACCATTTCTTTTCGCCTATGAGCTTGTATAGCAGTGAACGCTCCGGTGTTTCAGCTATCAATTCTATGAAGGATATGGTCAAAACAATGCACAGAAATGGAATAGAGGTTCTCTTGGAGGTTGTTTTCACGCATACTGCTGAAGGAGGAGCAGAGTGTCAGATGATATCGATCCGAGGCATCGATGGTTCCTCGTACTACATTGCTGACGGTATCGCTGGATGCAAGGCAAGTGTGTTGAATTGCAACCATCCGGTGACTCAGAAGCTGATTTTGGACAGCCTCCGCCATTGGGTGCTTGATTTCCATGTTGATGGGTTCTGCTTCATCAATGCCCCTTTCCTTGTCAGAGGTCCAGGTGGTGAGGGCCTTTCACGGCCTCCACTTCTAGAAGCCATAGCATTTGACCCTGTTCTTTCAAAGACTAAGATCATTGCAGATCCTTGGTCTCCGCTTGACATATCTAATGTGCAATTTCCATTCCCTCATTGGAAAAGGTGGGCTGAGATGAACACAAAATTCTCTATGGATGTGCGCAAGTTTCTTAAGGGAGAAGCACTTATCAGTGATCTTGCTACACGTTTATGTGGCAGTGGGGACTTATTCTCCTCAAGGGGGCCGGCATTTTCGTTCAATTATGTATCCAGGAATTCTGGACTCACTCTTGTTGATCTAGTGAGTTTCAGCTGTGATGAGCTTGGTTCTGAGTTCAGCTGGAATTGTGGTGAAGAAGGACCATCAGAGAACAATGCAGTCCTTCAGACAAGGTTAAGGCAGATACGCAATTTCTTGTTTATTCTATTTATTTCCCTTGGTATTCCTGTTCTTAACATGGGGGATGAATGTGGACACTCTGCTGCTGGTTCAACATCATACAAGGATAGAGGGCCTCTGAACTGGAAAGCCTTGAAGACCGCTTTTGTTAAGGAAGTTATTGGGTTTATTTCATTTCTATCTGCACTAAGGAGTCGACGAGCGGACATTTTCCAGAGAAGAGAATTTCTAAAATTTGAAAATATACATTGGTATGGGAGTGATTTATCTGAACCGCACTGGGAGGATCCTACTAGCAACTTTCTTTGCATGCACATAAATGCGGAGCTGGACGAGAAGCTGCCAGATTCAACTGGAGGGGATTTGTATATCTGTTTCAATGCAAACGAGGAGTCAGCAAGTGCTACTTTACCAGCTATTGCAGAAGGATCCATGTGGCTGCGCTTGGTTGATACATCACTTGCATTTCCAGGTTTCTTTTCAAGAGAGTCTAGTCCTGAAATACACCAAGTGCTAGGATTTTCCTCGTATCAAATTAAGTCACATAGTTGTGTTTTGTTTGAATCGAAGAAGGTTCTTTCCTAATTTCTGATGTCAAACAAGAAGCTTGTGTGGTCTCAGCAATAACAAAAACTTTGTGGATACCAACTGGGAGAGGCCCTCAGTTCCAATAAGATGCAAATCGTAGATGAGAATGTTTATGATAATAAAGTTCCTCATTTTCACAGATGGATGGGATGTCTAGTTTCCTACTGCCTTTTTGTAACCTAAATAATCTGAGATGTGAGTGGATGGCTTCTTTTTCCATGTTTGTGAATTTGTGTTTATTAATGGAAAAGGTCCATTTTCCTACCCTAGCAATATTAAATTATTGGTATCTGTATTGTTCCCACAGATTGCATCATCTGGAGCATTGCAACGTAACATACTTTTTATGGCGATCATTTGATTTCGTTTATCTATAGATTACTTCACAAACTTGATGTGTAGGTCTACTGAATGGCTATTCACTGCACTCCGTCAGATAGGACAGTTTGTTCATGCTGCCGTTTTGCATAGGACAAACATGCCCTAATGTGAGTTTAAGGATTTTGATGAAAAGAAAATGAGTCGAATAAATGTTTTTTGAAAAATTGTTTAACAAGGTTTAATGAACAATAATGTGTGTCATGTATGGGCACAGGACGACCAAATACTATGGAGGAACTTTTTAATCGAGCTATTGACGTATGATGGAATTCTTGGCGATTTTAAATTCTTGCAGGTGCCATCTGAATTTGCTTACTTCGATTTCAGAAACAAATTTGAATCATGTTTTAGCGTTAACTTTTCATGCTTCAATAACACTCGTATACAAGGATGGTTTGCTTACTTTTGTCTTACATTCTTTGATTTTTTTTTTTCCCACCCTTTTTGAGTCTTTGTCGACATTCTCACATGGGAATTTGGAATAACATTATGTTCAGTTAGAGGGTTCCACATGATTGTTTGATTTACAGCATAAATTTTATGAAAAAAATTGTATGCAACAATTGATAAAGAAATCTCGGAGAAAGAAAAAGAAAAAAAAAAGAGTTACTGATGCTGCCTGTGGTATGGTTGCTGGCCGGTTGCTGGTAGCTGTTGGGCGGCAGAGCCTGATAGGGGGGAAGCTGGGAGCGCTACTACTGCAGTAAATGCTGTTCAAAATACGCATCCCTTCCATGTATACTCCAAATACTTCAAAACTAAACCGCTAACTTTTTCTGCAATTTAAATCTGCACAACCTATACGATAGAAGTTACTGGCTTGCAGCTCACTGTGTGAACTACAAGTCTCCAACTACTTCATTCAGTACTAAATCGTGACCTTTTTCTGAATTTTGAATATGCACATCAGATACGAGAATTTGGCTCGCACCTCACCTGATTCACGAAGGACTTGCTGCCCCTCAATCTTTGCCTAATGGAACTGGAAGCTACCTCCAGCGGGATATACCGCCACTTCACATCAGTTGATTTCAAACATCAAAATGAGCACAATAGTGAAAATTCAACTGGTGCCGGACATAAAGGGTTCAAATAGTTTTTTTTCATTAGCAGTGCAGACATGCATTGATATATAGTAATATATCTCTACAGATACAAATGTACATGGATGCCAGAAGTTGCATGGCTCTACCCAGGACGGTTATTGGTCTAACTAGCTGAAAACCAAGATTCTCCCTCTAACTGTTGAGTATAATCATGTAAAGTCAACGACTTCTAGTTCTAGCTTCTAAGCACACAGCATAATTATTCGTCAGTAATCAATCCTCACCATTTCAAGGAGGACGCCAAATCCAGGAGAGATTCCACCTGACGTATCGTCTGCATCTTCTCTTGCTGCTTCAGCATATATGCAACTGATTCTGGTTCAAATCCAATTTGTTCCTTATTCTTGTCTTGCTCAGCTTGAACCTCTTTCAGAAGCTCATCAACTTCCCTGACAAAATCCACTCTCAGAAGAAGATCGTCGTCCTGAGGAGGCAGCTCAATTAAGCCCTTCACGCTGACCAAAAGAAATTCCAGAATGATATATATAAAACAAAGAATATTCAGAATATTTCTTTTACCACATTAGGACCAATATGACATAAAGAAGTCATTTTAAAAGGAAGCAGTAGATCCCAAATCCGATCATCAGTTGAAAAGAATATATTGATTTTATTGAGACTCAAATATTTTGCTAAGGGTGATGTGACAATAATGTCTATATTGATTATCATGTATGCTTTTCTTCAGAAAGAAATTAAGTTGTTTCTTATGTCAATGATTTCAAAATTGTCAACAAAAAAAACTAAGAGATCTGCATGACAAAGGCTCAACAAAATATATGTTGAGGAACCAATTACAGATGTCTTGTATCTGTCCAACTTTTACTATATCATATTATCCTTCTGTGCAAGTCTGAAGTCAATGGCCCTGGGGACGGTCTTTCCCTGCAGGTTGTTTTTCTTATATACTTCAGCGCAAGTAAAAAAATGCAGTAGCAATGTCTAAGAGCAATGACATGTAAGCCAACACCTAAAAATTGTTAGTGTCATTTCTGTAAATTTGCTATGCTCGATTTTGACAGATCTTGTACTGACTCTTCAGAAAATATGGGAAGGTCACTTATACTGAAATAGCATACATTCTCCATGTTGAACCCAGCAGGAAAGACCACAGTGAATGGGTCCTCTCTTGGAAAGACTTCAAGCATGCGCTTTCTACATTTCTTTAACCACTTTTCATTGTCGCCTCCGTCATGAAGATTAAGAAGTTCATTGAGCAAAATCATGGCAGGAGTTGCTTCACTCTTTAGAATCACTGTCTGCATTAAGGTTATGATTTCTGATTATCCCATCACACCAATGAGCTAATTGGAAGAAAAGGCAGAACATCTGAATACTCAAATTTATATGGATACAAAATCATCTAGCTACGATAAAACGCACAGCTAAGTCACTTACCTCTACCCTTCTATACAAGAGATCAAGGCTTCTGATGGCATCCCGTTCATCCTGAAGGTACAACAGACTGTCAAATATCCAAAAAGTATAGTCCAGCCATATTATTAACTTACGAGAAAAAGGAACAACTTAAATATCTTTCTACAATACTGAGAAATTTGGAAAGCATAAATATCCACTGATGAACAATAAATGTTAGGGACTACTGGGCCAATATTGTGCATTGGACTATAAGCAGGTATCAATTCAGGATGTGGCCCATGGGCTCATGTTGGCAGGGATACAATCATACAAAGGCAAAGCAGCAGCAAGCGTGAGGTAGCCGAACCCAGATACTTCTTGAACCTTCCAGAAACAAGTTTGCTCTGTTTGTATTTCTGTTGAGCGAATCAGTAATCGGGTTGCTGACATAAAAGTAGTACGGAACTGAAGTCAACAGTGTTTACAGGTTACAATATTTAGTACTGTGGTAGTGCTATATAAAGTTCAACGAGGGATAATAGAACATAACACTAAGTCTTGGCATAGAAAAAAGAACAATATATAACTAATATATGGCACATTGGGATTTTAACATCTCTTAGAAAATAATTCTATTTAAGAAAATATTTAATTTTAAATTCCAAACTATGAGAACAAGTTTGCATACATCACGCCGAGCAATATCAAGTCGATTCCAGATGACCATAAGAACGAGTTCAGTAAGCTCCCCCCTTTCAGCAGCCTTCTCAATTTCCTACATATGAGTACCATAGCAGTTCATCAATAAAAATATAAAATAAAACTTCTCGAAAATGAATTTTTGAAAGACAGTGTCTAAGGCAGCAAAACTCAGACTGTAAATTTTAGTTCACAGCGAAACGGCCTCTAGCTAAGTTGGTTAGGCGGCCTGAGATCCTAAGTTCGACTCCCGTGGGAGTGAATTTCAGGCTGGGTTACAAAAAAAAAAAAAAAAAAAAAAACCCTCATATGAGACTGGAGTGGTGCTTGGTGCAGGGACTGTGAGTTGCAATGAGTAATTTTGAAGACTTTAACTTGTTCATTCAAGAGAGCTTAAATGATCTTTCTTACAATAAGTTTCCTATACCTAAGTGCTTTCTAGGTCACTGAAACACCCAAGAAAGAGCAATATTTCAATGCATTTGTCCCACACTCTGTTTCAGTATTGAGACTACTTTCCATAATTGACTAAACTATGTCTAGCTGCTGTATCATAAAGATAAAGGGAGAGAAAAATGACATAGAAAATTGAAGGAATTAATTGCATCTTTAGGAATGCACAATGCGATATTACCTTCTCAATATCTTCACCAGCTCTTATGAAACTTGAAACTAAAATCCTAGCTTTGCAAACTTCTTCTTGTGGGTAAGCTTTCAGGCGCATGCCTATTTCTCGGTACTCATTTGTTATTCTTTCCTCCTCGGCCTCCTCTTTCTGCCGATATGCATGCCACTCCTTAGTCCTCTCCCGCTGATGGGCCTGCCACTCCTGCATGTGGAAGTGTATGTTTATATGGTTGCTGACGAAATAGTTGCTTCTGAAATTGAATAAATTCATTGATACCATCTGCCAACTCATATAAACATAACAAATAAATGAAATCCGACCAATGATGCTATTTAGTGAGTGTGTACATTACGGATATGGCCATAAAATCTTAGGGACTAAAGCACTTTTGAGATATCTCATTACAGGTGAGTTAGTAGTGAATACTCCAAAAGTTCGAACATTGGTCATAGTGAATGGAGATGGATGGCACTGACATAAGTTACTATGTCAATTTAGTGTAGAGGGATTTGTGAGGAAGCCTCATAACGACAATAACTTAGTCCTACAGGTCAAAAGTCATGGCACAGAATGATTCAGAAATTGTACATGACGGATGTGCATTTGATAATACCTACTGAAGACAAAAGCGAAAGAACAATACTGAGATATTAGGGCTTATGACAATCTTTATCCACGGTCCACATTAGCAAATAGACTAACAGAAGGAAATGGCTAATTACAGTAACAGAGAATTTTTGGTAGCATCATGAAAATTGCAGCCCTGGTGGATTGCCAATGTATCTAAAGACAAGAGGGAAAAGGGGAGGGGAAGAGAACATCTTTAGATGTCCAGAAACGAAATGTCTCTAACAATAGCATATACTCATATTTCCTGGTTCATAGCATGATTGTTGATTGCTCCTAGCACTCATTCACACTAAAGAGATGGGATTAAGCTTGCATATCACCGCTCGATGAAATGCCTCAACAAACTAACAATGAAATTCATGAACGAGCAAAGATATCCACATACTATCACCTGCGAGATGAAATGCCACAACGAACTAACCACGAAACCATTAACGAGCAAAAATACGCATATACCTCGTCGTAGAACTCGGGTGGCATCCCCTCTAGCTCGACCTCCGCGGCCGCAGCAGCCTCGTTGGTCTTCTCCACAGCTGCAGCACACGAGGCGGCGGTTGTTATTTATCAACGAGGGAGGGACCCCAACGCGAGCCCCCCAGTAGCACATAGGCGGGACGCGCTCTCAAAGCTCCGTAGTGCAAGCACCAAACGAACCTGAGATGGGGAAGAGGGGCCTCACAGGGCAAAGAGAGTTCAAGCGCAACGGAGTGGGGACGTATAGACTTGGGGGCCGGAGGAAGGGCGAGGCCGGCCACAGCCGGAGGAAGGTGGGCAGCGCGGGCGCCGCCGTAGCCATGGCGCGGTTTCACCGATAAGTGCGAGGTGAACTGGTGAATGGTGAGGTGATGGCGTTTGGATGTCGAACCCGCGTCTCTCTCTCTCTGTTTTCTCTTATTTTCTATTTTCTTTATTTTTTTAGACATCCAAAGGAATAATAATTATACGAAATGATTCATAGAATTTTTTTTCTAAAAAATTATTAGCTAAACCATTCCTGCATCAAAACTCACATAGAATTTCCATTGCGTACTCTATCTCGCAGTTTTTTTTTCTGTTTTATCTTATTTTCTATTTTCTTTATTTTTTTAGACATCCAAAGGGGTAATTATACGAAATGGGTTGCATCATAACTCACCTAGAATCTCCAAAGTTGATTTTCCAAACGCATACTCTATCTCGCAACCCGGGTTATTTTTCGTTGCCTACCCTAGGGTGAAATTAAAAAACAAGGGAAACCGAAGTAACGATGAAAGAGAAACCGAATTCTCGGAAGGAGAGCGCAAGCCCTAATCAAAGGCAAATGAGCAGGGGCGGGACTCTCGCCCGCAGCGGGGCGCTGCTTAGGGCGCCTCCAATGGTGTCCACGTCAGCTAGCTAGGAGAAGCACTGAACCAATCAGGAGAAGGAAGAGACACAAAATGCACAGCGCTAGCGAGATGGTAGTCGCTCAGCTCGCACGTTTCCCTGTGTTTTTTCTCTCTCTGACATGCTGACACACTCTTGCTGCTGCTAATTTTTTAATTTATCTAGCTAGCGATTTCATTCTCCTTGTTGTGGCGTCCACAATGGTACGTAGTCGGCTGATTTGGAGGTGACAGACAACAACAAACACTATTTTATATTATTGGACCCACATGCTCTCCTCACATATTCTTGGGCTACGTGAAATAGTGTAGCTATTTGCATGTAGCTAGTGACTACTCTCTCTCCTACTTTTTTTTTTGTCACGTCACATCTAGATAGCCAAATAGCTAACCATTGTGGACGGCCTAGCATCAAGGGGCTCACCTTTCGAGGTAACGGACATGATGTTTGAATTCTTGGGCCCCTAGCTCGAGATCAGAGGGGGGAGGCGTCGTTTCGACTATCAGATGGTAGCGTTACAGAGCATCGAACCGCATGAAAAAAAAAACCTCGCAATACTAATTTTTATCAGTAAATCACTGCCAACTTCGGCCCTTCTTGCATTTTTAGAGGGTGTTTCTGGTGGACCGAATAGAAAGTCAACACCGAATGATATCACAAAAGAGTTCGATTTTCAGTCGGTGCCAAGGGGCTACTGTTGGGGGGCGGACAGGATAATGATCACCCCCCTATATTTGGTCTCCAGCAGTTGCATAACAGATGGCTCGTTCCGAAAGTGTTGCCTTCTGTCGTTTTGTGGCCGAAGGCAAAGCATTCGGCAAGCGAGGAAAAGCAACGTAGCCCGTCGCCGAAGTCCTCATCTTAGGCCGGATGCGTAGGAGGATTTTCCAATGTGAGGGACCTCATGAGCATTCAACCAAATGGCTTTACAAGGTACCTTGTTATTTGCGGATACAAATAATGATGGTATTTGATTTTTTTTTTTAATACCAATGTCTAATGACCATTGTATTTCACTTTGATTCTTTCAACATGTTGTACTCATTGAATGGTTTGTATATGTATATATGACATTGGTGTTTATTGATTAAGAGTTAAATACACCTGCGACCCTTAAGTGACACAAAGTGACACGTTATACTCGGTTTTGAGAGTTCGTGGACTTAAGTTGTCGGTGTTTCGAGAACCGGGAGGCCTCGAGGACCGGCAATAAATTTATAGGCTGCTCGTTCCCGTCCATATGATGAGTGCGAGATGGACACAAGAATTTATCCTGGTTTAGGCCATGGATGGCCCTACGCCCGAAGAGGGGATTTTCAGTATTACCTCGCACCAAAGTGCTCGATGTTGGGGTTACAAGCGGTTACAAGAGCGGGAGTGATTCCCTTGATCGTGGTGTTCTTGGGTGTCTAACTAGCCCCCCCCCCCCTATATAATGGGCCGTTACTCTCCCTTTTATAGCTTGAAGGGAGGCATGGTTTTTACATTACGTGTCCGTTACTAGGGCCGATGTGTCCGTTGTCCGGGAGCCAAGTGTCTCTATGGTTGAGGCACGGGCTCGGGAGATCCACCGTGGTCGGGAGATGGAGACGCGTGTCCTTGAACCCTTGGCACGTGTCTTGCATATGCTTGCGGAGCCGAGGGCTCAAGGCAGGTTTTGAACCCTACATGGGGTGAGATATCGCCGCTTGTGGCGGGGGCGCGCCCCGAGGGGGTATGGAGACGTGGCGAGAGGCGTATGACGGCGGATGGTGGTGCGGGACGGGATTCCCCGCGGCTGAGCGGCGTCGTAGCTTTATGTCCCATCAACGGATTTACAAGGATAATGGGGCAAGCGAGCCGCCTGTGGTAATCGACACCCCGACATTGTCACAAAGGGCGGCGACATTTAATCGCGCGTTGTTCCCTTTGCATGGCCGGAGCCTCCGATGCACAAGGGACTCTCTGCTCTCGTGCGCCGAGGGTATGGCATGGGGCCACCCCGGCGGGCAGGCGAAGTTTGATGGCGGAGGGGTACCGAGAATGACCCCCCCGGGCGAGGCGGAGATTAGGTGACCGAGGGGGTGCCGGGCATGACCCCCTCGGGCGAGGTGGAACTGAACCCCGAGGGGGTTAGAACCTCCCCGAGGGTGGGTTTGAGCCCGGGCGTTTGTCTCTTAGAGGTTATGTGGTGGCCGGTGCCATAAGCCCGGCATGGTCATTTCCTTTGGGCCTCCTTCTCCACGCTCTTGATGTCTCCAACGACGATGTGAGTCGTTCATGGACTATCATGGGCTGTCATGGGCCGTTTTGGACGGCAAGACCAAGCGCATGTCGTCTCAAGCTTGTGGATCGGGTAGTCACCGGTGGGCCGTTGTGGACCGTGAGATCACACGCTTGTCGATGTCTTCCGAGTTTTGTAGATCGTAGCCAATGGTCAATTTCCCGCAGTCAACATGATTATCCGGCCCATGATGTCGCTCGAGGTATCCAACCCAATCGGAGACCTTAGGCCGATTCCATCGTGTGGATGGGCCGTTGCATTCCACCCTTGTGGAGAATGTTGGGGTACCCATTATTTTGGTACCCGACATAAGTGGCACAAATTAATAGGAGTCGAATTCGATTTTGAGAGTCCAGGGGTCCCCAAGTGGCACAACACCACAAGTTTATGGGACGATGGTGTACTTAACTTATATAATAACTAGGTGGATTCACCACGCATTCTTTAGGGTATAAAGGAGAAGGATAAATTTATGAGTTAGAGTATTACAATCACCCTTCTATTCTTTTTTTTCCCCTTTTTTTCGTTCTCTCTTTTTTTATTATTATTTTTACTTTACTCTATCCAACTACCATCAGTGGGGCTCACCTATAATTTTAACTAAAACATATCCATAAGAGATCTTGTTTTGAAGGATTTATTAAAAGGAATTTAATTGTGTAATCGAAATTTAATTTAGTTTTTGGTTTATGAGTTATAATATTTTTTAGTTAGTTTAAACAAGAAGGCTCACCACTAGATGTATAGTTAGTGAGGGGCTTGCATTGAGGTTGCATGCTTGCATGTCGAGAAAACTCCTTAGTGAAGGTTCTCTACATAGGTGTATGTAGTAGATGTCTTGGTACATAGTAACATGAATGAACCTGAGAAGTCAAAGCGCGTTATAATTTGGATGGAGTAGAATGATAAAATGTCGTCTTAGATGTAAGAACAAACTGAATATCAGAATAGTTTGTTCTCCTCTTGGATGGAGATGGTAAAATGCAGGAAAAAAAAAAAACCTATTCAGATGTACTGAATAGCTTGTTTCATCTTATCTTGGCATCTTTGCAGAAAGAAGAGAAACCAATAGGTAACCAATAGCGCCTTGTCAAAAAAAAAAAAAAAAAAAAAAAAAAGGTAACCAATAGCGACAGAATGCCTGATCACATGGGTTTCTGCATCTTTATATTGTTAAAAAAAAAAAGGCAAAAGGGTAGGGGATTGAAGCATGAGCAGGTCGCCAATGTTTATGCTTTATTGTCCTTTATTAACAGTTCTTTAGTGTTGCGTCTTTTGGCTTTGTATCAGTATAACTGTTGGGGTTCACCGAACCACCGTCTAACAATACAAACATGGCACAACCCACTTGTAAATTGTAATTGGTGTATCTTTTGCTGGAAGGATTATTCAACATGGCAGTCTAAAGCAACAATGTTGCAACTGGCGACATCAGACTTGTATTCACCTCACCCCTCGGTCATGTAACGAACCTTGCGTGCCCCTGCAACAATAATAATAATTCAAAAGCAAGAAACAAACAAATGATTAGTACTATCGCAAAAATGAAAAAAAAAAAAAGCATTACATTACATGTATATTGTAACATGTATGTTGCACATTGACAACACTAGGCAAGGGAGAGAGGTGATTACATCAACGAATGAACTCTCAAAACATGCATCACTGAAAAAGTACAACATTACTTTGGGAATCTGAGAAACAAGATAAGGACTGGCCAATTTTGAGAAAGGAAAAAAAAAGGCACTGCAAAATTTCCTATTTTCCTGTATAACTTTAGCATCTGAGAAACAAAGATAAAATACAAACACAACATTTATCTGACAGCACAAAGGAAAAGTGTACAAGCAACTTCCGAAGATATTTGGTTAGAGACTTTTTAGAGTTGGGACTAAAAAAAAGTCCATTTTAGTCCCTATGAAATTAAACAGGAGGGACTTTTTACTAAAAAGTCCCTAGAAGCTCCTCCTTAAGAGTCTTTTTTCTAAAAGTTCCTAGGACTAACAAAAAAAAAAAGTCCTAGGACTACTTAACCAAACAGCCGCATAGTTAAACATCACCAAACTTATATTATACAAACAGCCCCATAGTTACACATCATCAAACTTATATTATACAATATATTAGCATTTAACTTAGACCAAATTATAGAAAAATCTGTTACATATTAACATCCACAGTACCAAATAAACACAATATGAAGACATGTTCCATGGTGGAGTTAACAAAACTAATTTGATGTTGTTGGTGGTGCTGATGCAATGTGGTTGAAGTTAGAGAAGTTTGACTTAGTAAAACAATCATTTTAATGGAAGGGGTGATTTTTGTGTCAAACCCAACAAACTCAAGATTCAGAAAACACATCCGCACAAGAGCTCCATAACCTAACAGTCCTAGCTAAACACTTCTATAGTTTCAAGTGAACTAGTTTGACACTACCGGTCAACATAGAAGAATGCATTCCTCTAACACAAGAGTTGCAACAACAATAGAATATGAGGCATGGTTATAGCAGGAAACAAGAAACAATTGAGAAAGAGAAATTGGGATGAGGCTGAATTCTGTAAATTCTGTGAGCAGGAGGAATCAGTGGATCACTTGCTTTTTCAATGCCCATGTGCTGTTGTCACATGGTGCTGGGTGAGAGATAGTCTTGAGCGACAATACATACCAACATCCATCTCTTCTTTCCAGGACATGCTTAACAATTCAAATTGCACTGAAAGTAGAGACTTACTTTGGGGATTATGGGGGCTGTGGGGTGGGCTCTGTGGAAGACCAGAAATGACTTAGTGTTTTCTGACATGATTATCAAATCCACTAAGCAGGTGGCGTTCCAGGCCCTGGGGTTGCTGAACCAGTGGACAGCTCTGTCAACAAGGCACTCATCGAGGGAGGGAGGATGCACTGAACAAGCTGAAGGAAGGACCACGCACTTAACTGTTTCCCACTGAGCGTAGACTCAGCTGGCTTTTTGCTCCTAGTCTTTCAGTTTATTTCAGTTTGGAGGAGTTTTGAGCATGAGACAAGTTGGGGTCTTTTTCATTTTCTTAGGTCCTGCGGGACAAGTACTGTTCATGTAAGCTGGTAACCCCAGCATAAACTGTGTTCACTCGTGTTACGCTTTCTATAAAAGCTAGGCATCTGCCTTCGGTCTAAAAAATATAGCAGGAAACAAGATACACCACCTCTATTATTTTTACTTATTCTATTGAAATGGTCTTCAAAATTCTTTTTGGTTACCATTACACAAAAATGGTAGATATATCATGAGACATAAGCACATTAAATGAAAAATAAATTAATATCATGATATATCTACACACTTTGATGTATGTTAATAGCCAAAAGTTTACAGATACTTTTCCAGGTAAAACTTAGGCAAAATGCCAATTTGGAAAACGTTATTCAAAGGATAATTCCATGTCCAAAATTATAAAAACCACCACAGAGAGTAGAATGTATTATGCAGCACCCGTTGTACTCTAGTCATCCCGAAATGAATCATAGGTCAACAAGTTTCTCTCTTTATTAGCCCAAACACCAATAGCTAGAAAAGAAATTAAGAAGCATTCTAGGCCAAGACAACTTAAATGCGCATGAAAGACAGACAATCTCAACAACAGTCAATTGTCCAGAGAATTCTATACAAAATCATTCCCCACCTGTATAAATAACAGAAAAAATAGCGCAACTTTTACCCATACAATCACAGGAATTTCATAGGAATCATGTAGGAATTCCACAGGAATCAGTTCATTTTGACAGGAAAAACGTAGGAAACAGGAAATTTTTCCTTCATTTCAAAGGAGTTATAAAAACACAACTTAAACAGAAGGTGCAACTAAAGCATCCATGTTTCCCTACTGTTATCTAGAGGATTTTATAGTCTTATGGTTTGCTCAACAACAGTAAGAACATGCTAAAATTGTGCCACAATGAACAAAATGTATGAGATTGCTGAGCTCAGATCTAGCAATGTTTTCTTGTGCTTGTCAGATAAGTGATTGGTTCACAGGAACAGTTCAGTCATGCCAAATCAAATTTCCCAGTTAGATCACACACATCACTGATATCAAAGAGGCCTTGCAGACACAACTATGGACGTCCAATAACTGAATCTGATGAGATGACTGTTCATGTCCAGTCTTCAAACCAGCAATCAATGGTATCCACATCAAACTGTACTGGCATCTCCTGGTATTAATTTCAGAAATTTCTAGACCCAGAAATGAAAATAATGCTATAATTCACAACCATATAGCACAATTCCATACTATAATATAATACCCCAAAAAAGAAACTCACTTCCAGGTAACTCACACCACTCAAACATACTGTATTCTTGCTTATAACTTCTTTACAGCCGTAACCAAACATATAAAATCAGCAGGTTGCAGAAGTTCTACATGTCACAAGCCCCAGAAATGAGCTTATTTTCTAGTGAGCTCGAGCTTCTCAAACACAAGTAAAAGAACCAACTGAAATGCCTTCACTACCCCTAACCTTATATTTCATATCAGCTAATAAACATAAAAGATAATCACATCAGACATCACCAAAGGCCAATTATTAACAAAGGTCAATGTTATAAGAATGGCAACCCCTTTAACCATAAAAATACATTCGCTTGGAACAAATACAAATAGTACTTTACAATTAAAAAAAAGGTCACTCCATGAGGGAAAAACATACCAAATGTCCAGGTGACTCGCAACATCATTTGCATTGCCCATCTACTTAAAAGGTAGTGAGATTTCTATGGCATGTCTCTGTCAAATAGGCTTAGTTGCCTTTGACAACTTTTGGCATTCATTTCGTTCATTGCCTAACTTCTGGTAACAGCCCACTCACATCTGAAGATTAATTCAGTTTCTTGCAAATCCATGACCAGCAAGATGTTACAACATATAAGGTATGGTACAAACAACTGAGAAAACCACAAAATGAACAGAAGTCCACTGAATTCAGAAAGTGAGGCTGAGTGGAATAAAAATTTATAACCAACAAATCACAAACAGAATTAAAACTACCCGCACAGTAACCATCTCTGTCCCTATTTAAGGTGACTGATCAAACTTTAAAGTTTGACTAGGTTTATAAAAAATACTCCCTCCATATTGAAAAGGACAGATTTTAGGATACCCGGCACTCCAAACCTAACTCTGTCTTTTCTTTCTATCAAAATATTTTTAAAAAAATTATATATGTATACTTTTATGGGGATATGATTTTCACATTTCAAAAACTGACTTAAAATCAAATCATTTATGTTTGAATGTTTGACCAAAAGCCTTTTCCAAAAGGTTTTATAAAAATATATATTAGCAACATTTATTATGAAAATAGATTCAATGATCTATACAACGGGACCATGCTTTATTGTTTGCACATCCAGAATAACACGGCATAATATCTCAAAATGCAAAGATGAAGCAAAGAGATTGATCTCAAATTAACAAACATAACTGACAGGACTGCATAGGGAACGCCTTAGATAACTCACGTGTCAGAGAACGGTGAAATTTCATTCATCCCATGGAAATAGTGCGACTAAGTTTAGCTGGTGGACTGAAGTAATAATGGTGTAGAATTTGCAAATAAATGAAATAAAGTCAACCATGACTCACTTCTTGTTGCGCCGTTTGCTCTTGGGGGCGCCCCATCCTTCGAGCTTAGCAACAGGGCAGCCACACCGGTTGCGGAAAAGCAGCACGGCTCGGCCGTTGGGCGGCGCCATCCGGCGGAGCTCGGCGCGAAGGCACTCGTAGTCCGGGTTGTTCCCGCCCTGGCCGCCCTTCCACGGCAGCGCCTCGATCTCGCGCCACATGGCGGCGTCGGCGCCTCCGACGGTGCTGCCGGCGCCGGCGCGCACGGCCTCCTCGGTCTGCAGCTGGACGTCGAACTCCAGCGCCTTCCGCAGGCCGCGGCATCGCGGGTTGCGGCAGCGGCGCCGCGGGAGGCGGCGGCAGGATAGGAACGCGGCGGCGGCGAGCACGGCCGCCGCGGCCAGGTAGGGGCAGCGATGCGGTGGCGTAGGCGAGCGCGGCGACGGCGGGCGGCGTGGCGAGCAGCGGGGGAGAGCGAGCGCGCGACGTGCGAGAGCGAGGATGCGAGCAGGAACGCGAGCGAGAAGAGGACGAGCAGCAGGATGAGGAGATCGAGCGTGGCCGACGACGGGGCGTGCCTGCACGTCGCACGCCGGTGGCGAGACGGAGGAGACGTTGTTGTGGCCGCCGCCGCCGTGGTTGTGATGGTGGTGGTGGTGGTGGGCCCCGCCTCCGCCGGCCGAGGAGCGGGAGGAGGAGGAGGACGAGGACGCGGGTCGCATCGCCGCGCGGCGCCCGCGGCTGCTGCGATTGGGGCGGGGGCGGGGGCGGCGGAAGAGCGGTGAGGGAGAAGAATGGCCGGAGCATGACGCGGCCGGCGTGGGGATTAATCGTGACGGATTTGGGCGAAATAAATCGGGATCGGATTCGTTGCGTGCCTTGTTTATTGTGGTTTTCTGCTGCCTTCCGGTGCGGGGGTTTCGCTGCTGCCGCTTGGACTTTTCCCTTTTTCCCCCTCTTTTCCTTAATCGCGATTAGTCTACGGCACTAGCGGGACGGCCGGTTGCGATTGGGTCGGGTCGGGTCGGGTCGGGTCACGTCGGGGAGGAAACGTCGAGCCGTCTACCCTAGTGGAGAGGTGGGGGAGTGGGGTTGGTGGGTGGATCAGGATCCGTCACGCATCAAATCAACGGCAAAGGATGGCGGGGGCGCATTTTGGGTATTGAACGGCGTGCGCGGATTTGACTTTGTTAGACGTGTCATTCGAAACCGTTCCTTCTGGCTATTTCGTTTTTTCTTTAAAACAAAGCATGTGGTCACTTAAAAAAAAAAAAAGCATGTGGTCATTCAGAGCATGTGCCAGACACCAGGTACTTAAAAGAGACTCTACGTATCTGATTTAACACGCGTCTCATAAGTTGACAAGTTTGGCCGAATCCAGCATATTGGGCCTTGTTTAGATGGCTAAAGTTTCTAACCTTTTTCTCACTTTCTTCCATCACATCACATTAAATACACCCCAAAGACATATATTTGGAGTATTAAATGTAGGTAAAAAAATAATTAATTACAGATTTTAGATATGCATTACGAGGCGATTCTTTTGGCTGCATTCTTCTCCATGGTAGGATGATATTTACCACTAACAAACTAAACGTCTTCTGAACATACGATGTGACATTTGGTTCCAAATATTTGCCATCTAAACAAGGCCTTGATTTTTAAGGGGAAACAGAATTAGCTCATGATTTTAGTGTAGCGCTAGACAGTAAATGTTATGTTTCCGTTCCATTCAACGGCGACAATTCCCAGCTGCTACCATTAGAACGCGTTTAGTTTTCATTCCAATATACTACAGCTAAATTTTGGCAGTATGCAATCTTGTACCCTGCCGGCTGGCTTTACACTGTCACCAGCTTCCGTAACATTCCCTGTCATGCAAAAGCATAGGACTCACCGTTGGACTTTGGATCGTGCTCGCCGGCTCGCTCGGTGCTTCTGCTGCTGACCGGAAATGATGGGCCTGATTAGCCTTTTGTTTAAGGAATGGCCTTTTTTTTTAGTAAGGGGACGGTCCTAATGAGACAAGCTCGGTTCAACTGGAAGCGGGCTAAAAGAAATCACGTGGCGGAAAGCTGCCAGTTTACTGCCTTATGGGCCACGGCCCACGGATGGATTCCGTGTCTCCAGTGACTTTGCTTTTTGGCATTCACAGATGTTTCCTTTAGAAAAAAAACAAAATTATAGTACATATATTAACTCATGCGCATAATTTTTCACATGACAACTTATCAAGATAACATTTCCATAACTATTCATTTTAAAAATTTAAAATATTATGCACACAAGGTATATGCATAACTTTTTACGGAACAACGACTTATTGTCACAGTTAGTCATCATAATACTTTTTTGCCTTTATTTTTGAAAAAAAAAGAGGATATTTTAACAACTTTTCATTTTTTAGAATATTACAGGTTATGCTCACAGCTTATGTGCATAACTTTTTATGGGACAAATTATCACCTTAATTTTACATCATAACTTTTGAAGATTGATTCATATGATTAAATTAAACCACAAGAAGAGAAAACGTGAAAAAAAAGAGAAAAATGACTTTGCGTTTTCGGCGATTGGAACAACTGTCTTGTTTCATTTATCTCAAGTAATATTCGATCGAGGGGAGTGTTGTGAAACGGTGCCTATTCATAATAGACACCCATTCACTATCGATCTCATCACAGGATTAGGATTAGTCTTAGTCATTAAGTTTGGCTTGTCACCAAAGGGACATGTCCTTTGGAGCCCGAACAGTCACGTCCGTACGGCATGCCTCTTCCCATGTATATAATCCTCAATGATCAATGAAACAAAATTTGTCCAATCTCTGTTCATTTAAATTCACTTCATAATAACTTCTATTGGAGAGTTCCCATAAATTTCTGTTCAAAGTCAGTCGGACCCAAGAATTCGGGGCGCAAAGCATAATAAACCCTGAACTAGACCAATATCATATCACATTAATACCGTCCCTTCTGCCGAAGGTCACGTAACTGCAAGGGGCATTAGCAAAGTTAGGGTATGAAAGAGCCGCCAGGAAACTTCTTCCCATACCTGAACTGCTCAAAGAAAACTCTTGCCTTTTGCTGAAGATCTCTAAGAAGCGTTTCAGTTCCAATACCTAGGGCCTGTTTGGTTCCCATTAGGCTAGAGACTAGGGACTAATTTTTAGTCTCATTTAGTCCCTAAATAACCAAACATGAGGACTAGGGACTAATTTTTAGTCTCGATTAGTCCAATTTCATTCACTGGACTCTTGGGAGAGGCTAGGGACTAATTTTTAGTCCCTATTAGTATCTAGTCTCTAGTCCCTCCATCCAAACATGCCCCTAGTGTACAAGGTCCGGCATTCTAAATGCATGCTTAGCTTCTGCAAATATAGCTCAAACCAGTGTAAACACTGCTGAACTGTCCAATTGTGTCGCAACCTTTTGTCTAATGCATACATTACGGGTCAATTAAGCTACAGCACCAAAACAAAAATATATATCTTGGCACCATGTTGCCAACCTCCTTGATTGGTTTGAATCACTGTACAGCTTTCTCACTTTTATGCACAGAATGGTTACAAATTTTGCTACAGCTACCCTAAAAGAATCAACAACTTTCCTGCTACCTCTGAATCATGTTGTACACACATAGTATTTGGTTGTACAAAATGCCAGGTTGTCATCGTGGTGGTTGTGGAGAGAAGCTATTCCCTGGCAGAAATCTGCTAGTTGAATGAAATATTGAAATATGATCAAGATAAGTCCAATTAACACACACATATGTAAAGGTTAAACCAACCGCTAATAGAGTTTCAGTGACATTGAACTTACGTGTAGGTCAATCCCGTCTTGTTCAGTAAGTTCTCTGGAACTGTTCCAGTTAAATTATTGTACTGTAAAAATCTGAATAATGAAGAAAAAAATCATCTGGTGAGTGGCATTACTGTAGATTAATTCAAAGGCATATATTGACTGGACTATTGGCATCCAGACTACAAGGTGCAAGAAGAGATGACAACAATCTTGGGGCACTCTACACCACCGACATGGCAGCATTACATTTTTACATGTCACAAACTCCAGGATTGATTTGGAGCTGAAGTTGTAAACTCCCACTGTAGCTACAGTGCTTGTTGTCAAACCAAACACAGGCTATTGATATTTGGGACACTTTCATTTTTGGTGCTAAGAACTCATATTGCATTACTCGTGGATAGAGTTACAGACAATTTCGACTACTTTCAAGCAGGGTTAAGGTAGTATTCAACAAGTTCATCTCCTATGCTTTTGGCAGGATATAGTGTATTTCATTGCAGATGTTATGCAGCTATACTGGACAGACATTCAGTGTGCACCAAGAATTTTGTCTACTATAATGCTAGCACATAGATCCCATGGCCCTTCATAGGATTTTCCATTGAAAATTGTAATGGTGACAATAGACTTGAAGCATGGCATAATAGACTTGAAGTATGGCATAATAGACTTGAAGCATGGCCTGGCAAAGTTGTTCCTGGTTTCTATTCCCCAGTTCCTATTTATATCTCCAGCAAGCTGCTATTAAAGTTTGCATCAGAGGTACAAATCACAGCAGCACCATTCTCTTGAAAGAAAGAAAGAAAGAATAAATGGTCAGTTGACCACAATTTTGTAAGATTGTTACAATAACAATGGGGGCAAACAGTTGCACTATATCCCCAACATTTAGCTGAAGCTAGGTTTTAGACTGAAACAAAACCATCCCCACCCATAAAAACAAAGGTTGAATTATCTGTCAGCCATTGGGGAGGATGTTAAATCATCACCTAACAAAAGAAAATGTTATAACATGCTACTCTCCATTTCAATGCCTTGCTCAAACTATTGGCACACTTCCAACAGAGAGATACTGTAAGAAGTAAATCCCCATAAATTGGACAGATATTGTGAATTAGAGAGAGTGTACCAGTAAGATCTTATATACTATTGGACTTGCAGGGATATGTTATATCATTCTGACATTCAGTTTATATGTAAAATACTCCTAACAAACTTAAAATGCATACCCATACAAAGTAAGGAGTAAAAATACATCATATAACAATAACTCATGCCACAGGTTTATATCTACTGTCAACTTCTTGTGTTCTTCAAGCATGCAAAACATATTGACTTGTCAGAATAGATGTGCAGCAATTCAAAGCATGAAAACACAACTAAATTGAAGATCATTAACACACTATGTTGGTGCTGATAATTTGTTTCAACATGAAAGGTATTCATGTCAAATTGTTGAAAATGGGAATAACAAAGTAACAAACTATAAGCACAAAGTGATGAAATTAACTCACATTTCACGCAATGTATTGATTGTCCCCAATGTCTCAGGTACCAATCCAGATAGCTGGTTTTCTTGCAGGTGCCTACAAGATAAACCCTTTCTCCTAAGTAATGTACAGACACACATACAACATTGACGATGACCTTGAAAATTACATAGCTAAGGGTCTTACAGTCGTTGGAGATTTCTTAGGTTGCTAAGATCCGGAATAGACCCAACCAGTCTGTTGTGTGCGAAAGATCTGTTCATGGTAACAGTGTTATTTATTTTATTTTTAACTTTGCTATTCTATTCAATAATTCACCTTTTTTAAGAAAACATACATATTCGTCAAAGCAGTCAGATTAGCAATATCAGGTGAAAGAGATCCAGAGAGGTCCATACTTGAAAAGTTCCTGTTATAAATCAATACAATGATGTCACTGTAAAAGGCGGGAGAAATATGCTACACAGATGGAAGCAGAATGAGTTCAACTCACAATGAGATGACACGTATTCTTGATCCTTCATCACATGTAACTCCGGTCCAAGAATATCCTGAAGGCATGCATGGATCTCCGTTCCAATCGTCAGGTATATTTTGAAGGTTTTTCTTTATACTCTCAGGGCAAGTACTGCAAAAGCATCCTAGAAGTATTTAATAGACTAGTTACATGATGCAAGGCAACTTATGCAGCAGAATGTTATATGCAGTACAAATTTATTTTCCTGCAATCATGTTGTGACTCCTAAAAAGATGTGTGCGCTGATAAATTACAGGAACTATTTGACAACAAGGTGGTATTAATGAAATATAATCCATTACACCTCAAGGAATCACAATGATGGTAATGCCACTGTTGTGCTAGCCATACAGGAGTTTCGGGGACTCATAACATGGCAAGGGATTATGAACTTAATAGTTAATATGCATCATATTACATTAGCCATGGAATTTCTACAGAGAGAAAAAAGATAACAGGCAATAAGTGTAGCAAATGCCATACCATCCCGTGCATATGTCAATCTTCCTACAAAAAAAGCCCAAAGACCTCGCCAGCATTAATAAGTGGAGGAAGAGCAGAAGGAGAAGCAGGTTTCAATATAACTGTGGTCAAGCCTGAGAGAATCCATTGTGTTGCAAAGACAGAAAGACCAGCTGACGTGACATTTAGATCTTTGAAAAAGAGGTAATCATTTATATATACGTCAAAGGTCCTTGAATTATCAGGTAATGTATCAGCAAAGTAGAGGGAAACATAATAGCTATCATTTTGAAGAGCCACTGGAGGCCATTGTAACACAAGGGTGCATCTTGTTCTGCTACGAAAGCTGTGTTGAACACATCAGGAGGGGAAGATTCCAGAAGTCAGCTGATGTAATATTTTGGGTGCTACTGACAGCATGCTTGTTGTCGGGAATGGCTGCCAATAGCGATCAAAACTGTCATTAGGGTACCTAACATTAAACACAAGGAGGAATCAGGTCAGAACTCCATACAAATCCCATGGTTCGTACACGTTCAGGAAATTAATAATCCTATGTCGCAAATTCCATATCTTTGTTATTCTTTGGCCACAATAATTCCCCATACTCTATGAGTAAACAGTTTATGAGGATCTCTCCTCCGAGTAATATCTACCAACTAATACAAAAGAAATCCTACTAGAAAATCCAGAGCATATCTCTATGATACATCACAGATGATCTCACACAGAAGAATTGAACTATGTGGAAGCACATTAGCATTCAGAGTTCTCAAAGAATAAAAGCAGTCCAATCGCCTATGCCTACCCAATAAATGTTTTCAACAGAAGAGGTAAATTAAACTTTGAAAGAAAGGCCAAAACCAGAAAATAGTACTAGGTATCTAGGTGCACCAGAAATTAGCCCAAATGATGCTATCGGTTAGACTTACCATAGTCCTGTCGACTACAGATCACTAAATTTGGGACACCCCTCAACGATTGAACTAAGCCACAAAGGCAGCCGGTCACTCACCTCTCGATACCGCCAGTGGAGCCAAACTTGGTGCGAGCAATGAGGCCCATGGCGCTGTTGGGGAAATCCGTGGCGTTGTACACGGAATCGTCGAGCTGGATCACCTGCAGCGCGGAGATGAACGGGCCGGAGTCGGTGTAGTCCGGGTTGACCCCGAGACAGAAGCTCATGTTCCTGCCACTCGCAGGGAACACGCCCTCGTAAGACGACGCGGCGCCGGCGCGCGCGTCCTCGGTGGTGTTGACGGCGGTCCAGAAGGTGCCGTCCACGATCAGGTCGAAGACGGGCGGCGGCCGCGCGGAGGAGGAGGCGAAGAGCGCGCCGTAGAAGAAGGTGGGGCGGACGAGGTAGCGGCGGTTCCGGTCGACGGGGAGCTCGTAGCAGAACTTGGCCCCGGGGCGGAGCGGGAAGGTGCGGAGCGTGGCGAGCGTGGGGTCGACGAGGCCCGGGAGCGAGACCGCGCCGGGGGTGCCGGCAGAGACGTAGTCCCCGTCGGGATCCCAGCGGAGGCCGCGGCCGTCGGTGGTGGGCGATGCCGCGCCACAGTTGAGGAGGTAAGAGAAGCCGCGAAACCCCTGCGCGGCGGCGACGGGGGGAGAAGGAGGAGGAGGAAGACGGCAGCGGCGGCGGCGGCCACGAGGTCGGGGCGGGCAGGCGGCATTTTGGTTGGGATTTTTCGCTGGAATTTTGGGTGGGAAATGGAAGGGAATTGGGTGTTTTCGCGTTGCGGAGGCGTGTGCAGGTGGGGGCGGCAGCAGAGTCGTTGACTCGGCTTAGCACCCGGCGAGGAAAGCGGAGCCGGTCGTAGTCGTAGGAACTGTAGCTGCAATGCGCGCGTCCGGCTCCGTGGCGATCTGGCTACGCAGTGACTTGGGTGCACGACCAGTTCGGCTTTTGGCACGGCTTCTCTCACTCCTCGGTTTTTTTTTTTAACAGACACATATATTAATTAAGCACAAAGCTGTTAAGTGGGTAAGTTGTACCCAATTGTACAAGATCAAGAAGCAGTCCGGAACGGACAGCTCGAGACGGCGCCCCCGCGATGGCGGATTACATTAACACCGCAGGCTAAATCTTGAGAAATTCTAGCCCGAGAAGCAAGAACATGAGCAGAGGTGTTTAAATTCCTAGAGACTTTGTAGACCTTATAGTTCCTTCCTGCGGCCATGTTCCACGAAAATATGAGTGAAGATACGGGCCCCATCGTGGAATGCTTTCATCCGAGGCGTAATTTATGTGGGTGACCGTTGCTGGTTATCACAGGAGGAAGGATGCCTCGTTGACACCTAGCTTGCATAGAATGGTAGCTGCAAGAGCAAGAGCTGCGGCTTCCGCCATGAACACCGAAGAAGCAACCGGAAGATGAGCTTTTATGTAAGCATTGTAATGACGGCCCTGACTGGAACCTATGATGAATACGCCGAGACCTGCATTTCTGTTGATGAGTTGATTTTGATCAGGAATAATAGAAGCATCCGTGTACACACGAATTCCCTCCAAAGTGGCCGGCAAGCTTATCCTGTAAAGAGGTGCACAAGGATGTTCCTGTAAAGCATGAGTGACATTCTGGAGAGGATTATGAGTAGGCACCAAAAGCTGGGAGAGAATGGGAGAGGGCGCTTCGTTGTCAGCATGATGCTGGTGTGGAGCTGACAAATCCTCTTGGGAGATCTGAACTTCCTGAGCTAAGGATTTAAAAACCTGCAGGTCAGCATTCACAGCACTATGTACCTGCCAAACAGTCCACTCTTTATTGTTATAAGTTCTATCATTTCTAGCCTTCCAGAGATACCACATAGTATAAATGAAATGAGTAAGACTGTCATCTGTGGTTTGATCATTAATTAAGGAAGCTATAATGATTTGAACACCGTCATCTTCATGAGGAAGGTTAGAGACATGAATAGGTGGGTTATAGGTGAACCAAGTAGCTCTAGGAAGATTGCATTGAAAGAAGAGGTGACTATCATTTTCTATAGAATTACAGCTAGAGCATAACTTGGAGATATTGTCAGAGTATTAACCTGCTCTCATACCTGTGGCCAAGGCCCTCCTGATGAGTCTCCAAAAGAAAGTTTTTAGATTTGGAGGGCAATTCTTGAGTTTCCAGACACGCTTCATAATCTGCAAGGCCTGTGGAGTTACACTTCTTGGACCCTGGGACGGCAAATCTACATGGTTATCTGCATTCAGAAACTGGAAAGACTGTTTTGCAGAACATGAACCATCAGGAGAAGGCCTCCAGACAATTATATCATCCTCATTAGAAGGGACAATGGGAGTGTTAGCTATTGCATGAGTTGCCTGGTTTGAGAAAATCTGATTGATAAGATCCACATTCCAAGTTTGAGTAAGATGATTCCAAAGTTGGTTAACGGTAAGAGGGAGAGGACTCACTGTTACTGGAAGATTGAGCTCGGAGTGGATTGTATCCCAAATATCACACCACGGGCTATTCCAAATATTTGAGTTTCCTCTGTGGATTTGTACTGTAGAGTTGGCCTGAAGAATATCCTTAACCTGCATTATAGAAGACCAGAAAATAGATTTTGGAGAATTTTTGGAGGCTGTCCAAAAAGACCTGTTAGGATAATATTTGGATTTCAGCACTGTTGCAAGGAACTCGTCTTTTTCAGTGGCAATCCTCCAAGCTGCATTAAGAATTAAACTTTTATTAACAGTATAAAGGTCTCTGATTGCTAAGCCTCCATTGTCCTTTGATTGACAAATGTCGTTCCATGATCTGTAAGGAAACGGACTAGTAGCATTGTCCTCTTGCACTCCTGCCCACCAAAATTTTCTAATAATAACAGTTATTTTAGCAATGAATTCTTTAGAGAAAAGAACAATAGAAAGATAATAAATAGGGATGGAGGCAAGAACCCAATTAATATAAGTGAGCCTACCTGCATGATTTAGCTTGTTAGCTTTGACAGTAGTAAGCTTTGCCCTGAACTTGTTAACAATAAAAGCATAGGCCCTATTTCTATCTTTGTGAGAAAAAAGAAGGGGATGCCCTAGGTGAATGGTGTTAGGATTAAGATCATCTACAGGAAAGATGGATTTGATAGTAGAAACTAGAGCTGGGGGCACATTCCTACTAAAGAGGATAGAGGACTTACTTAAGTTTGGAAGTTGACCTGAAGCTTGACAAAAATGGTCAAGGGCTGATTTGATGGTAAGGGCTTCCTCTTCAATTGCTTGTCCACAAATGATTAGATCATCTGCAAAAAGGAGAGAGTGGATGCTAGGACCTGTACTGCCCAACCGAATCCCTTGAATGTTTCCATTCTGTAGTGCAATCTGAAGCATATCTGACAGTTCATTGATAGCAATAATGAAAAGGTAGGGGGATAAAGGACAACCTTGTCTGATGCCTCTTGAAGGATATATGTAATCTGAAGGTTTACCATTAACCAACACCTGCATAGAAGTAGTAGAAATGCAAGCATACAGGAGATGAATGAAATGCTCAGAGAAATGGTATTTTCTAAGAGTCTGAGAGATGAAAGACCAACTAATACGATCAAAAGCTTTAGCAAGATCAACTTTTAGCAAGAAAGCACTACTTTTCCAGTTTTTAAATGAAAGGAGTGGATGATTTCTGGGTAATGATAATGTTAGTTTAATACGCCTGCCATGCACAAAAAGCAGATTGAGAAGGATGAATAAGATCAGGCAAATGCTCTTTAATCCTGTTAGCAAGAGACTTAGCAATAATCTTATAAGACACATTACACAAGCTAATAGGTCGGAAGTCCTGAGGCGCCGTGGGTGCTGTCTTCTTAGGAATGAGAGCCAGGAAAGTTCTGTTGATATCATCAGGTAAAATAGCATATTTATAAAAATCACTAACCACCTGCATAAGATCATGCTTAATCAGTTCCCAAGCACTCTTATAAAAAGCAACCGATATACCGTCCGGTCCTGGAGAGGCATTTGTGCGCATTGCCTTGATGATTTGATGGATCTCCTTCGAGTCCGGAGTAGAGTAAGTGTGTTGTAAAGCTTGGTTGGGGGCGAGGTCTGTACCTTGAAATCTATTTCCTGCATCTAGAGTAGGCTGAGCATGTGCTTGGAAAATGTCAGTAAAATAAGAGATAAAAGTTGACTCTATTTGTTGTGGGGTTGTAGCTGTAGAGCCATCAACATTGGTAAGATAAGTAATGTTGTTTTGTCTAGCTCTTTTAAGAATGAACTTATGAAAAAAATTAGTATTTCTATCACCTTTTGTAGCCCAATTCTTTTTGTACCTTTGCCGATGGTAAACCTCTTGTTTGGCCAAAATTTCCTGATGCTGATGCATGAGCTCTTTCTGAGCAGAAAAATTTTGTTGTGGTGGTGGCAAAGACTGGAGTTGAAGCATGTTGTTCTCAATATCCTGCAGGCTATCAGAGAGTTTGGGTTTTTTCCTTCTCCAAACTTTAAGGTCAGTAGCAAGATAATGAAGCTTTCTTTGCAAAAGGTGCGTAGTGAGAAAGGTTCCGACTTTGTGCAACTACCTGTTTGTAGTCATTTTCAGCAAGCCAATAATTCTCGAACACGAAAGGTTTTTTTTGTTTTTGCTCTATTGGATTCAAGGACTAACAAAATGGGTGCATGGTCACTGCGCAACATGGATAAGTGATAAATTGCAGCTGTAGGAAAATGTGAGCACCATTCCGTATTAGCTAAACAACGATCCAAACGTTCAAAAGTAGGATTAGTAGAAAACCGTTTGTTTGTCCATGTGTAAGCTGGACCATTGTAACCCAGATCGAAGAAACCACAATCTTTAACCATGCAACAAAAATTAGATATACGATTAAGATTAGCAGGGCGAGGGCCAAGTTTTTCATTAGGAGACATAATGTTGTTTAAATCACCAATACAAATCATAGGCAACTCAGGATAATTAACAACAAAAGAATGCACGGTAGCCCATATAGAGGAGGTGTTTTGGTGATTAGGATCACCATACATGCAGATTAAACCAAACTTAAACATAGAATGCTTATAAGTACATAAGGCTAGAATTAAATTCTGGGTTGAAGATTGAACAGAAACGAGAATATTATGACCCCACAAGAGCCAAAGGCCACCAGAAAGACCTTGGGGCGGAACAATATATGCATCATGGACATTAAAACGATTAATCAAAGCAGTTCTAGTAATTTTGGAATTTCTGGTTTCAGAGATAAAGCAAACCTGTGCCCTTTTCGATGTAAGAAGGCGGGCAAGGTGCAACATAGTAGAGCTACGCAGGGATCCGCTCGATCCTTGGCAGTTCCATGCCAGTAGCGAATGAGCTGGTACACTTACTGTTGGCTGTGGAGAGTTGGGCGCGCAGATCGGAGATTGTACCTGAGCTCTGCCATCCTGTCGACTGCCATCAGTCATGGGCGTAGGTGATGGATCCGGAGGCTCTGGGTCAATGGTCGGAGGAGGCGGCACACCATGGAACAGAGGTGCAGACGGTTGGCTGGAAACCACGGGCTGGTTGCCAACGTCAAACAGAGTCAGAAGAAGACAACATCGTTGGTCTCCATCGCCGGGGCCAAGATTGCCGCGTCCGCGGGCGCCTCATCCGCCAGCAGTGACCCGTGAGGAACAAGCACGGGGTGCTCAGCGAGGGAGAGGGGCACGACTCTAGGAAGCGTGACGGCGCACAGAGCACGGAGGGAGCAGCTAGACGATGGTGTTTGTGAGCATAGGGAGCCTGGTCAAGCTGCTACCGACGTGCAGCCGGATTTGTTGGCAGAGACGGAGGTGAGATGCAACTTGCAATAAGTTTGGGGATTGGGGATTTGAGGGAGGGAAAGAGGATAATTGCGGGGGAAAGCGGAAGAGGAGCGAGATCAAACCGGATTCGAGCAAGGAAGAGGAGAATGAAGAAGATTAAGGAAGGAGAAAAAAAAATTGGTCTACGTGTCGCGACTCCACGAACAGGTGACGAGATGAAGCAAAACTAGGATCGATGTGAGGTTGGGAACAAGATTAAACGGATGGGGAACACAGCGGGATGGATTAATCGAAAAAAAGTTTGAAGATTTGAGGGATTTGGGAGGAGAGAAGGAAAGTTACGGCATGTCGCCGGGCATGTCGCCAGATACTACTACGGCGGTCCGTCACTCGTTGTTGTTTACCGCACAGTATAATCGTTATCGGGTGTTTAGTTGGTGAAATATTTTAGGTTCGGCTATTGTAACATTTTTGTTTGTATTTGATAATTATTATCTCATCGTGGACTAACTAGTCTCAAAATATTTGTCCCACACTTTTCAGTTAAATTGTGTAATTTGTTTTTTACCTACATTTAATGTCTCATGCATCTTTGTTGACACCCAAAAAATGGCGTAGGCTAAACCACCATAAAATTCGGACTTAGCCATATTTTGGAGGTCAAGTCACCGCAAATTTCGGACTTAGCCAAATTCTCGAGGAGGATCGAAAGCGGCTTTACGGAAGGTGGCCGGACTCAGCGACCCGGACTCAGCGGCGCGTCGGTCCAGCGTCCGATCGATCGCGCGTCCGGTCGGTCGCGCCTCGAGAGCGGGCGGCCGGGGCACCGGCCGGGCCGGCGCCTTGCGCGTCGGTCCAGCGTCCGGTCAGCGTCCCGGTCGGGTCGCGCTGCGGACCTCGCGCGGGCGCGCCGCGGACGGTGCGTCGGTGCTTCATGTAGCGGCGTCCGGTCGGCCCGATTTGGGGCGTGATCGAATCGTATCCAAATCGGTTTGTTTCAAACTTGTTTGGTGCGATTTTTAGTGATTGGAAACGTCCTAGGGCGCCTTCCTAAAAGGATAAGACCACCCTCCCCTATATAATGAAGGGTTCATGGCCGATTTGATCCCATCTACATCCAATCGTCACAACACATCTACCAAACCCTAAATCCTCTCCTCTTCCTCTCCTTCTTCTTCGCCGCCGATGCCATGAACGGAAGATCGACGACAACAACGCCCTAGAGCGGTCGGCCGGCTAGGGCAGCCCATAGTCATTGCACGCCACGGCGGGGTCCCTCCCGGGCGTGTGGGGTTTCGGGTTTCAAGAGACTTCGCCGGCGTGTCTTGCGTACCGCGCTCCCGACGAGGCTCCTCCGACGACGTGTCTTGCGTATCGCGCTCATCGTTGGAGGCACACGGTCAGTGTGGACATCCCTAGGCGCTTGCCGATCCCTCGATTTCGGCTTGCCCTACGTAGAGCGATCTAGCTCTTATTTTTTGGTGTGTTACCGATTTTATCGTCAACACATGCATCAAAAGATTCGATGTGGCCGAGTCTTTGTAGCACTTTTTAGATTCACTTTTCAGGAACTAAACAGGGCCTGCATGCGTCCGGACAGTGGTATACAAATCCGGACGCTTTGGCCAATGCGCTCGCAACGTGACCCTCTCTCTTTATCCACTCGCTCCTCATCGTGATCCTCATCCTTCACTTTCTTTCTCCGACTCGTATCTCTCCTGCTTTCCGCTCCATCTTTGCTCTAGCGGCGGCCCCCCACCTTCTTCAGTGTGCGACGGCGGCCGCCCCTCCATCTCGCAAGACCTCCTACGGCGGCGCGACTGCCATGGGCTGCGGGACCCATAACCTTGTGAGCTCTCCACCCACCAAGGCTAGCAGGAGGCGTCGTCCCGTGGTCCCCATCGGTCGGGGCGTCATCGGCCCGCGTGCCCTACATCGCGTGCCTCCCTCCCACCCCCGGTGGCGGTTGCCCTCTCGCTCTCACCCCAATGGCGACCAAGGCAGCCTCGACACCCCTTTGGCGGCCTTCTTAGTCTTCTCCTCTAAATCCTCCTCCTCTCATCCGAGCTCCCCTCTCCCTCCCTCTTCATCTTGTTGTTTCTGTGTTGTTGCAATAGATGTTTGTGCTATGTTTCACTACTATTGCTTGAGTTGTTTCTGCGTTGTTTGAAATAGATGGTTTTCGCAACAGATGTTTGTGTTGTTGCAATAGATGTTTATGGTATGTTTCTAGAGATGGCAACGGTTCGGCCGAGGTGGGTTTGGGTTTTTTTAGGTTTCGGGTTTGGTTCTGGTTTTTGCCCACGGTTTTCAAGTTCGGGTTCGGGTTTGGTTTTTCACCGTGGATATCCAATGGATATTCGAAATGAATCATTTGGATTTAAAACTCATGTTTTATAATATGTTAATAATAATTTGTTTACTTAGATTATTAAATTTATTTAAATTTGACTTATGAAAATATTTATTATTTGTTGCCTCTTGTTTATACATGTGAATTTGTGTATATATATCCCGCGGGTTTAAGTATCCGTTTAAGCTATTTATTTTTGTTCCACCACTATCGATGGTATGTCCGGTTAAGCTATTTCTTATATTTTCATAAAATTGATGAGTGAGATATTTTGGAATTAGATCGAGTTTTACGAGTCAAAAGTTACAGCCTGATTTCAGCCGATGTAGTGATAGGTCGTCGAACTGGATAGGTTTTTTTTTTTTTTCCAGACTAGTCGGGTTGGTAGTTCCGTGATCAGGTTTTCTTGAATCAACCACATCGAGAACAGTTCAACTTCTCGCAAGAAAAAAAAAAAGAGTGTAGTCTGGTCAGCAAGTTTAGGAATGGTAAGTACTAGTACGTAGTAGTTTTTTTTTTTTAAGACGGAACTAGTACGTAGTAGTTGGAAATTTGGATATCCAAAGTAGCTGTCCAAAAGTAACTACTATATCCATAAAAATAGGTGCGGTTGGCTGTTTTCCATCCAAGGGCCCAAGAATTCCTAGTCTAAAGGCAGATTTCGGCATGCATTCAACCTTGACGAATGGGCCCTTGTTGGTGTAAATTGAGACAGGCGAACTGAGAGAGGTCAAAGTTTTTATTTTATTTTTTTGTGTGTGAGGAGAGAGAGGGGCGAAGGTCGAGGGGCCAAAATATACATTTTTATACACAGTAGTGCACACTCGTTCACTTATATAAACGCATATCCGTAAACCGTAAAACCCTCCCCATAAGCACCTCCAAAGGATGAGGTTGACAGATCCATTGGCTTCGTGGAGGTGAACATGTACATGCCATGATGGTTTAGAGAGGCCTCGTGCGATAACATTTGGGTTGAAGGCATTGGACCGAGCACCTAATGCAGCCCAAGAGTTCTTGCCAGCTCATGAATGGGATGATCGTTTTGTGGGTCCATGCTGTCATTGAAGTATGGAACAAAATTGCTTGATGATTTTTCAAAAAGGCAGCTCTAACCAGATCGGTGGCCCTTGATTTCTGAAAAGGCCAAGTACTAAATTACTGGCAATCTATGAAGGCTGAGGGACTTCTTGCATAAGAACATGTTGAACAACTGCATTAGCTTGTGCTTGGTTTGTTGCAATTCATTGTGATCAAGATAACTTTTGGAATTAACTTTTTTCATGGATGGAAGGGTATTTAACCTTTAAAACCGCCCTATGTCTCTCATGGCTGCACGGTGAACTCCACTATTTCTGGATTCACATGTTTTGTGATCGAAGTTAGCGCTCTTGTAGCTAGACAAATACGTAGGAGATATCTGAATGATCTTGCAACCAGATGTTTAAAGTATAGGCCAGATAGAAATATTATATCTTTTTGGTCCAAAGTAGAAGGTTAAAATTTTCATTGCAAATGTAATCATCTTTTGTGATTGCAACCAATCTAGTAGCGTTTCAGATTTGATTTGGGATGTTCATATTGGTTAGATTATCCATTAATTCTAGCGCCTAATTGGTAAATAAATAATTTACCATATTAGCAAGATTTGGACTCTATATGTGTTGATTTGCTAAGTTATTGTACTTATTTGAGCAGATTCTGAGGTTGTTGGACCAATTTGCACCACATGTCAAGTTGTTGTCCAATAGGCTCAATTTTTTTTACTCTAAATGGCATCATGAGTACTTCTATACTTGGATTTGGTTCGACCAAATAAATTTCATGGATTGGATCGAAATATGTATTATTGTAGGAAATTATCTAGTATTTGCTTTATAAATTTAGATGAACTCGGGCAAGTCGTTTTTTTGTGTCGTGTTACTCATTTTGACAATAATTGGTCTCGTCGACAACAAGACGTTTGTGGTGACTTTGTTATTCTCGAGGATCTGTCATCCCTCGTAAGATGAGCCATACATCATAGTCACAATCGTCATGTGGCATTCCAACGGTGGAGTTCAGTTCGTTTATGGCCTTATTCTGTTGGCAGCTATGGAAGGCGAGAAATGCAACAGTTTTCAGGAATCGGAGAGCAACCGTCCATCAACTGCTTCTGAGCTGTGCCGAAGTGGCTGAACAATGGAAACATCGGCTACCGGCAAAAAGAAGTTTGCAGCTGACATTTGGTGCCTCAAATTTAGAGCGGCAGCAGTGACAAAAAAAAACTTTTGCTTTTTCAATTGCCGATGTAAATGTATCACTGCCTATGTAATCGTTGTATTTGAACTTGTACTCATATAACTTTGTACATTACACGGGCCGTTTTGGGGCCATATAATTGAAATCAGGTGGGGAATGCCTCCCCGTTGACGTTCAAAAAAAAAAAAAAAAAACCCGTCATGTGGCAATGGGAAAACAATCTACTAGTCTGGTGGCGCAGCCAACGGATTTGCGACATGTGCATTTGTGTTGTAGATCAATACATAAAAATTACTATATAAATTTAGAAGTAATTTGGGGGAAAAAAAACAATAGCTCTTATATACATGTGATGATTGTATTGTGTATTTAGACTGTACCATCCATCCGCAACAGGTGTCTATGAATTGCTTGTTGCTACATGAACAGTCCTATTGATTCTTTTTCCTGTGGCAACGACCGTCCTATGAACATATACAGACGCTGGAGAGTTGAGACGCGACGGCGCTTAAGACTATCCGCACTCCTGTTTCTTTATTTTTTTCCTCTATATCATTAAGATTCTCTCCTTTACAACACTCTCTCCCGCACTTATCCTTCTTTATATCTCTACTCTATACTAACTACCATCTATGTGGTCTACTTGAAATTTTATCTAAATATATCCATGTAACATCTAGTTTTGAAGGATTAATTGAAACGAATTTAATGGTGCAGTCGGATTTTAATTTGCCTTTTTCATTTGTGAGTTATAACAAATTTTTAGTTAGTATCATCCGTGGGGGCCCGCCGCTGGTACTCTCGTCCCTCTCTTTTCTCTCCTGCGCGTGCGTCAGTGGGCCAGCTCGAGCAGCTTACCGGAGCCACGCCAAAACGCCACACTTCCAGAAATTTTGGTCACGCCGTATTCTTTACAGTTCCCCGCTGCAGACATTTTAGCCCGGTAAACACCAATGTGGCACCAACGTGGCCTGTACATATTGTTTTGCAGTCTTCCGGTGCGGGTAGTCTAAACCGATATTTGGCCTAGCCACCGATCCTATTCGACGACCACGACGAGTGCCAAGTTGCGCCGGCACATGGCACGAGGTTCATGTTGATGGCGGCCCCATTTCGTCCGTGCGCTCCTGGTCTCACCACGTGGAAAGACCAATGACCACGGAGGCGATCGACGTCGGACAAGGCTGGTCCTCCGAGTCCGTCCTCGCCGTCTCCACCAACCCTGCCATCGAACGCCGCCCCCGCTGACCAGCATCCAGCACCTCCAGGCTGCAGCGATACGATTCCGGGCGCTGCTGCCCCATCGTGCGGCCGGCGACAGCGCGGTAGTGCTAGTAGGGCTTGTTTAGTTAGCAGAAATTTTTTAGTAAAAGTACTTTTCTAACTGGGTTCATGTTGATGACACCCCAGAAGACGTTTCGTTTTGTTTGTAGTAAATATTGTGTAGGTCGTACCAATGACCGCGGAGGCGATCGAACTAACGAGCCAAAAGATTCTGGTCCTCCATGTATAAATGTGTAATTAGTTAATTTTTTTACCTACATTCGCCCGCCCGAACATACCAGTTTTTGATGTATTTAATGTGACCTCCAGGAGAGTGTCTAAAAATTTGCAATTTTGTGGTAAAAATCTGCCATCTAAACCCGGCCTAGTAGTACGTGCGTCCGGCACTTGCCACCGAGTCCACAGACTCCACACCAACCAAACAGCTCAGGCCTGTAAAACTGGCAAATTTGCAACGGCGCAGGTAGGTAGAGGCCCCACGATGGCACCAAACACCGGCCCGGCCGCATCACACAAAACCCCCACACGCCCGCCCGCCCCCGACCGGAGTGGCGGGCTGGCGTCCCGCGTCCCCATCCCGATTCCCCATCCCACTCCGTCGTCGCCCATCTGCCGCCGTGACGTCTCCCCTTCTCCATCGGTTCGGTTACGCTTCTTCTATTTACTCGTTCCTCCCACACCTTCCCCTCCCTCGCTTCTTCGCGGGTACACGCACGCAGAGACGCGCCTCGCTCGCAACTTGTTTGTTGGTTGGACTCAAAGGGGGCTGGTGGCAATAGGCAGCAGAGGAGAAGGAGAAGAGAACTGAGGGAAGAGATTCCCAGAAATCTCGTCGGCAGGTAGAGGAAGAAGGGGACGGGCGATGGCGGGGACGGGGTGGACTGGGAGAGCCTGGCGGAGGCCACCTCTGGGGCGATCGGCTCGCTCGTCAGCACCACCGTGCTCTACCCGCTCGACACCTGCAAGACCAAGTTCCAGGCCGAGCTCCAGACGCACCAGGGCGTGCAGAAGTATAGGTACTGCTGCTGATTCATCATCCATCCCTTCCTTACCGCTCTTCTCTGCCCGCCTGATCCGTACGACGACGGGGTTCGTGTGACTGCCTCGTCGGAAGCTGGTCCCTGCCATCTCTTTCTCTTTCTCTCTCTCGAGTCGGCCCGTGAGGGTTTGGATCTGACTCTGCAGAGGATGATGGATGTTTCCTGATTTTTTTCCCTGGCACGATCGTGAGGATTTTTTTTTGTTCGGTATTAAGAGAGATTTCCTGAACTGTACAGTGCGCGATGAGAATGATTGGGACGGCTTGAAGAGTCTTGCTTTAGTCAGTCAGCACTTTTGACATTAGTTGGTCCCGAATTCTCTGCGGTTGCGATCGAATCAAACCATGTCTGCCCACGAGGTCACAATTCATGCGTTCCTATCCAGCCTTCCTGTGTCAAGTCGTTGTAAAGCAGGAAGATGGTGAATTAGTAAATGGTTTGCTTGGTTATAACCTTTATTAGAACTAGCGGTAGACTGAATTGCTTACATGAGATGGGCGGGCACGTGAACGAGTTCCTTGCTCTATTAGGTTCACGACAAATTCGTTTCTCCTGGGATCCAGGGATTGACAATACGGTCAGCAATTATCATAACCAGGGCTAGCAGGGATTTTTTTTTGTTTAACGCCTAATCACCTTTGGTGAGAAAAGCTGAATATGGTCAGCAATTATCGTAACCAAGCTAGCTGGTAAAGCTAGGCTGAAACAGTACATTGTCTTAGAACGGCCATCCTTTGACCGTAACATTTTGATATGTTGAGATTAATCGACTGCAATTTAAGAGCAGTTTTTGGAGTTTATGACCAAGTGTTTTTTTTCTTCTTGCGGTTCATGTATTTCTTACTTGGCCTTCAGTCGTTGATGCTGGGGAAAGGGTTCATAGCCTACTGGTTGTGACGTCTGGGTTCGACTCTCCCTGGGACTGAATGTCAGGGCTGGTTAAGATCCTCCCTTATTGACAACCCATAAATAGTGCCAGGGTGCTGGTCTATGATAAAAGTGGCAGTCGGCCTGTACAAGCAATGCGGTCGTACCTGGTTAGGTAGGCACTGAAACAGGTGGCTGTGGCTGCCAGCCTAGGTTATCGTGTGGCCCTATAGGGTCTGCACTGTCAGATTCGGGGGTTTCTTGGTTGGTTGAAGAGTGAAATTTCTTCTTCCGAACAATACTGTGGGGGTGGTATTTCCCCTCGATTCGAGTTTTTATTGTTCATCTTATTCTTGTATGCTTTATTGTTGTTACATCTGCCTTGTGCATGTCTAGTTACTCCACACATAAACTAAGTGGCTTCAAATGTTTTTTCAGGAACCTTTCAGATGTCTTTTGGGAAGCGATTCGTAAAAGGCAATTTTTGTCCCTATATCAGGGCCTTAACACGAAGAACATTCAGTCTTTCGTTTCCTCCTTTTTTTATTTTTATGGGTATAGCTATTTTAAAAGACTCTACTTGGAGAAGAGTGGAGCAAAGTCTATTGGAACAACAGCCAACTTGATAGTTGCAGCTGCTGCTGGTGCTTGCACTGTTATCGCGACACAGGTATGTATAGGTTTGCTGAAAAAATGCAATTGGTTTGCTGAGAATTAATCTTGGCTCCTTGATCTTATTTGTGCTTCTTTACTACCAGCCATTAGATACAGCAGCTTCTAGGATGCAGACAAGTGCCTTTGGAAAGTCTAAAGGGCTGAGGGAAACTCTTTCAGAAGGTACTTGGATGCAAGCATTCGATGGCTTGGGCATTTCCATTATATTGACTTGCAATCCTTCTATTCAGGTATTAATCTCAGCAAGGTTCTTGTACAATGGATGTTTTATAGGACTTCAAATTGATAATATGAGCTATGGTATCCAATTGTGTCAACTTTTTGTTTTTAAACAATTAAACATAGATACTGAAAATTGTGTTGAAGGGATATTATACTCCGAACAGACTCTGAAGGTTCTCAATTTCATTGTTAAAACCAAACTTTTTCCGCATCACAAACACAGGCAAGGGGAAAAAATCTTGGGACTTTTGATTCGGGAACATATATACTCTGCTTCTGCAATATATTATCATAAATTATCAAATGTGATGATAGGAATATGGCTATCCTGAATTCCATAAAGAAAAACGGGAAAACCTCTTGAACTACAAGAGGGAAACTCGGAACCTACTTTGCTGAGGAAGCAGTAATGGGATCACTTAGACATCTTCTACTGTCAAGATTCACCAAGATCTTGGTTCTGGAAAATGTTGTGTAAAATTGTTGCAATTTTGTTGCTACCCTTTCAGTCATCAAAACAACTGTTCATAAATGTTTCTTCTATAACAGTGCTGCCTTCAATCCGTTTTCCAGTATCATCAACTTTGCATGTATTTGCCTTTACTTATTTGAAGCGAGAAGTTAAAAGAACAATGCATGTCTCATCAAAGATCACCTTTACAGCATAACTGTCTGTTCTAAACTATATTTTGTAACTTATACATGGAGACAAAACTGACATATTCCCACCATTCTAAAGTGTAGGCCGTTTTTGTTTTGTACGAAGTCAATGTTTAAAAATTGACCCAAGATTATGAAAAAATACACCAATATCTATAGCCGCAAATTTGTTTTTATAATTTTTTTCCTGGAACACGCGGGAGAGCTGCGTATCATTGCATTAAGTTAGGAAAAAGAAAGGCTCAAAATAGCTGGTACAAAGTCATACCACACCACACACACTCAGGAGTTTTCAGTTACACACGCCTCTTTATAAAAGGAAAATGACCAAAACCTCAAACCAAAGGTGCTGCTAGCCACCACGACTAGCAGCAGCCACCAGACCTCTAAGACCCTTTGGCGCCTGCCAGCATCCAGTGATCAACCTCATCCTGTGCAAGGAGAAGCGCTTGATCCAACCTAGCGGGACACCATTAAACACAATGTCGTTCCTTTCCTTCCACCAACGAACTAAAAGCCTTGCCCAACGCCCTTGTTGAAAGTGCTGCCAGCTTGTTGCCACCAATCAAAGAGCCCCGCCGAACTTGGTTGGGTTACAGCATCCGTAGTCTAAAACTTGGTTGCCAAAATTGCCATGAGAAGACACAAGAATACATGATAGTTTTTATAAATTCATGTGATATGTCTCGATAGTGCATTTATTTGGTATTGTAGATGTTAGTTATGTGCTGCAAGAATGCATGCTGACAAACATTAAAAAGTTTCGAGATTTGTCATGATTAAAGAAAAAGATTAGATGATTACAACACCATTATTTTCTTTGCTGGAATGGCCAGGAGAGCTGCATGTCATTTCAGTAAACAATGCTAGTAGAATTAATATGAAAAGTTCTTTAAGACATTTAGATTTTTAGTGTATTTTACTGACATGTGTAGAAGAACTAGCACAGATTAGATTGTACTGATGGTCAACGAAGTAAATAAAAAGAGAAAGGATCAAGTGATTGTTTCAATGTTTCATGATTGTCGGTAACTGTTTTCTGCAGTACAATCGTATTTGATCAGCTCAAGCAAAAGGATAATTCAGAGGCAGCGACGCAAAAATGCAGGATCAGCAGAGGATAATTCCCGAGTTGCTCTTTCTGCATTCTCAGCTTTTCTGCTTGGTGCCGTCTCCAAAAGTATTGCTACCGCCTTAACTTATCCTTTAATCAGGTTTGCAAACTTTTACTTGACAACAAAGTGCATCTGGGCCTCACCGTCTGTTTTTGCTTGTTAATGCTGTCTAATGATTGTTGCTAAAAAAAATGCTGTCTAATGATTTGTCTCTTACTACAAATAATTGTCAAACAGGTGCAAGGTGATGATTCAAGCTGCAGACCCAGATGAAGATGATGACAATGAATCTGAAAGGCCAAGTAAATCAAGAGCACCAAAAACAATGGTAGGTGCCTTGCATGCAATCTGGACCAAGGAAGGCATTCCAGGCTTCTTCAAAGGCCTGAATGCTCAGATCCTTAAAACTGTTTTGAGCTCCGCCTTGTTGCTGATGATAAAGGAGAAGATCTCGAAGTTAACTTGGGTCTCACTGCTTGCCCTATGACGGTATCTCTTCGTTTCTCAGAAGAGGATAAAGAGTGTAACTGTGTAAATACGATATTACCAAACCACAAACTAGCACACATAGCGACATGGTGCTTCTGAAGAGGTTATGCCAAGGAATAAATCTGAGGAATAATGAGCAGAAATACTGAAGCAAAAAAAAGGTGATGTGTATGTGGGATCGATAGCATCAGAGGGCTCTTCAATAAGTTTGTTCATTCCTTTTTTTTCTCTCTCTGAATCTCTGCTAGCTAGTGACATAGGCGTTGCACGGATATGAAACTGGACGGTATTTTTGGCGTTTGTTGTCTGTAATATGTAAAATAGCAGCTGTGTTAATATTCCCTTCTCTTGAAAGAAAATGAATCGATTGGCAGTGTGACGTAAGATGTGTTTTTTCGATCGTTCCCTTGTGCATTTTTGGTGACTCTCAGACGCATGGATCAGTTCTGTATGGCTTTCGGAGCAGCTTCAGCCTGCAGGAGCCGCATCAAATGGCAGTGGAGACAGTTTTAGCAAAAAGCTTTAAAGAAGCTGAACCATTTTATATTAGGGGAGAAGATCGCCCTGTTCGGCTGTTTTGTTGTGGGAGAAACCATTTTAGCAACGAAGCTTTTTAATATTACCTGAACCTGACTGAAGGGGAGAAACCATTTCAGCTTCAAAGCTGGAAACAAGGTAATATTTGAATTCATGACTTACCAGCCTTGCTTATAATCATGGTACATTGTTTTTCTCCAGTTCCAGTCTTGCATAAAATTGCAACATTTTTGATGTAGAAGATGAACATGGACTTTTTTTTTTTTTTTTTTTTTTTGAGGGAAGAAGATGAACATGGACTGGGATAGCTTGGTTACCATATTACCTGATCGGACCACATGCTGAATGGTTGAACCCGAGCATAATAAAAGCTCATCTTCTACAAACTACTGATGACCATCTTCATAAATGTACTTCTGCATTTTTCAAGTTTGAAAGATTATACATTTAGAGTCCAGCTGTACAATCTTGACCCTTTAGCTAAAACACCTCGCCCTTGCAACAAACATAACCTGACCGTGTGGGTATTATTTCACCAGAAAAGGCAAAGGAAAATAAAACTTTGAGGTGCGTAGTTTGACAATACAAACATAACAAGAATATTTCATCTTCTGATACTGTTGGTAAGAAGTCAGGATGCCATTTTTCAGTATTCCTTGTATCGTGAGAGCATATGATCCATAAATAACATATTTGTTGTAGAGAAACTTTTTAAAAAAAGTGCACACATGTACCAGTCTACCTCGAAAGAGGACTACGGTTGGTAGTTTCATGGTGGCATGTATATAATTATAGTAACACAAAATGAAAGTGGATCACCCAAAATGCCGAAAGGAGGCAGAGTCCGTGTGTATTCGAATTGAGATAGTCTTCTATTTAAATAAAAAATTTAACCGCTGAAAAGGACCAACATATTATTATACATCACATTTGGATATAGGAATGAACTTCTTAAAGCCCACAACCTTGTGAACCACCAAATAGATTGAGGCTCTACCACCCATTATTAACTTCTGCTTTTAGTCCTCTGCAAGATACAATTGCAGATTCATTGTGCGGTAGACAATAATAAAGAAAATGAAGCCTGCGGGGAGGTCCTCGTGCATGCCTAGCCTTCAGGAAAACATTTGGGAAAACACAAGTCAGTCATAGACAATGCAATCTTAAACATTTATTTAGTCTGTAACAAACCAATAAACAACACTAAACCCGATAGCAGGCATAACTGCATGTGTGTATGATGGCAACATAAAGTTAGCTTTAATGCAAATGCCAACAGAGCTCCAATTTTATAAGTAGTCAAATAGGATGACAAACAGTTTAGTAGGAAAGAACAAAATTATTACTTTGTGCCATGTCCCAAAAGGGCCAAAACATAATCAACATAGATAATAGGAGATGTCGAGATGACAACCAAATTATTATAGCAAGGCATTAACCTCTCAAACAATTTGGTTTGCAAACACTACATATACAAGATACAGCGATAATCAGGTACTCCCTTCGTTCCAAATTATAAGTCACGTTGGCTTTTTGGTACATCCATTTTGCTACGACGAGATATATAATAATAATATGTCTAGATACATAGCAAAATGGATGAATAAAAAAAAAAGTCAAATCGACTCACAATTTGAAACGGAGGGAGTGTAAAACAAAATATAAGATAGTGCTTGCAATGCCAGAACTAATGTAAACCTACAACATCTATAGGAAGAAGGAAGTCAGAAGTTATGAGCATACCGTAGATATTAACTAAAACAATCTTGTGTTGACGATTACCATCAACTTCACTCAGGAGTAATTTGATTGTAAGTATAGACAATGTTTGACTCGGTTGGTGGATAATGGATCTTCAAAAACATTCCTTTTAGTTGATCGTGGGAAGTCATCTCCTCCAAAACTTTATCTTCTGAAATCAACTTAGAACAGTGCTCCATTTCAGCTTTAGATAGCATGTTCCTAACATTATTGAACTCGTCTTCTGTAGAGAAGACCAACTTGGATAAGGGATCCTTTTCTGCTTGTCTGTCATATTTGTCACCTTCACCTGTTCCATAAGTTATCAAATTATATGTATATACAAATTTCTTCTGACCTATCCTAAATGCTCTGCTGATGGCTTGCCTCCCAACAGCTGGGTTCCAAACAACATCTAAAAGCACAACTCTTGAAGCACCTGTCAAGCTAATCCCTTCACAGCATGCTCTTGTAGATGCAAGTAACACCCTGGATTCATTATTTGATTATTGAAGGCTTCAATGGAAGCCTGGCGATATCTTGGAAGGATCTTTCCATCCATTTGAAGAATTTCTTTCCCTTCTCTCCATTTGAAGAACTTGCGAAGATGCTCTTTTATCAACTCTAGAGGCTGAATATATTGGCTAAAAATCAAAACCTTCTCTCTTAATGCTTCACACAAACGAACAACTTCCATTACAAATCTTGTTTTACCCCTTCACAGGGATTTGATCTCAATTTTCCAAGCATAGGCTTATCAATAAGTGAAGCTTCCTCCTCAGACATGTTAATGGCGGTTACAAGGGAAGGGTGTGTAGAAGCTAAAGAAATGACATATTCATGTTCAAAGTTGTTACCAGAACCAATGTTTTCCACCTTTCTAATGATACTCTTTGAAAGGGAGGAGGCTTCAGAATAATCACACTCTCTCTGAGCCCTGGAAGAGTTCGAAGAATATTACCATTATGTATATGAACAAATGGTTTCAATATTGATCTTACTTTCTCTGCATTATCATCAGTTACATTGCTAGTTAGTGAAGCCCAAACACCTTTTTCATATTTATCAGATAACTTATCCTTTTGCTTCTTTTTGAGACATAGTGCCTTCGACTCACTTCTTCCTTTAGTCAAAAACATTTCACCAAACCTAGGCCTTACAAGACAAAGAATGTTGTAAAGCTCAAGAAAGTTGTTCTGAAAAGGAGTTCCAGATAAAATTATACGTTTCTCAGTTTTCACTTTTCCTAGAGTTTTCCACATGACACTGCGCTCATTCCTAGGTGTGTGTCCTTCATCAAGAACAAGTAAGCCAGGGTTATCAAGAAGAATGCTTCTTACTTTTTCTTCTGTGCAGCCAGGTTTTTCAGATGTCAGTTTTGTGTACAGGCCATAACTTATTCCAAGAATACCATGTCCTTTGTTCCATGAAAGCAGTTTCACTAGTCTTGTCAACTTTTTTTCTGTCCTGTGTGTTTTTCTTTATTAAATTGCATATGTCCCGGTCCTCTTTTCCAGTGTAATCAGTTGTGTTCATTATATGAAAAGGAACATCGACATTCCATTTCTTGAACTCCTCATCCACGCAAAGAGCATCCCACGTGGTGCAATAATCACTGGCCGGCAGTAAGGAAACACTTTCATGTATGTCTGGATAAATACGATAGCTAATCGTGTGTCTTTCCTGTTCCTGGAGCATGACAGATTACACATCCACCAACAACATCAGGTTTTGCTCCATGCTTTAGCTCATCAAGCCTAATATCACCAACTAAATTTGTCCACATAAATTCAAATGCTTCACGCTGATGCTCATACATAGTACTGATGACCCCTGGAATAAGATTCCACACCGTTCCATATTGATGAAGATCTTGAGATTGTTCAATGTCACTGCCTGCTTGTTCATAAAGATCATGAAACATCAATGTATCCTTCACACCTTTGGCATTTGGCCATGCAGATTTCTCAGCAAAGCCTGAGACCTGGAAGAAAAGATGAGTTAAATGACCAGATTTAGAAGCTTGTACTGTAGAAAGGATGCCATGACTTGTGGCCATAAGAAAGCTTACCAATGATGGAAACATGAATTTGATCTCCAGGTTTACTAAGGTACAGTATTTGCATCTGATCCCTATTTGATCATCAATAATAAATTCATGTTTCCCACGAGAACAGGTGTAACTGGGGCAAGAGAAAATCTAGCTGACTGCCTTCTTGACCCTACAACACAACATAAGCTAATAAGTTCAATTTGGTCACTCTCGCTAGATATAAGTGGCAAACCAGTATCTGCAATGTAAAACTCTAGCATTCAAGAAAATAGACATTAAAAATCGAGTAGCATATCATGGATGCATGACCTTGAAATGCTATCTAACTTTTACATGAAAACATTAGGGGATGTCTAATTTCTAGAAGATGGAACTATTTATGCCGATTGCCGAATAAAGAGTAGAAATCTACCAGTGGTATCAGGTGTGAAAATACTTCGTATGTTTGAGTCAATGTAATGATGCCAAGTTAGGAAATTCCATTCCCAAAGAGAACAAGGAGTTGAGTAATTAATGTTGGGTAAGAAAGGAATTCAGCAAATGAAACATACTGATGATGAAACTTTTAACAAAGAACAAACATCTCTGCTTCCTTTTTGTCTGAACATCACACAGGCCATAATAAAGTTTTCTTGACCTTCAGGGATACCTGAATCATCCCTTAAGTTATAAACTATTGTCTAATAACTCCTTTAAGTGATCTAGATTTCTTGACCTGCAAAAAAATTTCTAATGTTTACTAAGTTACTCTGTTCTGGCATATGATGTTTCCTGCACGTTAGCTGTAAACTATCATGACATGGACATGTTCTGAGAAACAACTGAGCCAGATCAAACTGATGAAAATGCAGAGAGAAAGACGATATGTGTTTGATGGTGCATCTCCTAAATGGCTGGAGTTCTTCTGCTCAAAAAGAAAGGAGTTTGATCAGAGCAAGGGCATCTCCTACATCTTTGCCCTTGTGCCAGGCGGTGAACAGGAGTTTTTTTTATTTGATTGAGATTGTTTCTCTATTTTTCCTAGGATGTAATTGTGATCAAATCAAACATTTACGTTTTGTGGCCAGTGACAAGCTTTTTGCTGAGAATAGCATGATAGTGCATCTCCAGTTGAACATTGTTAATTTTATCATAGATCTAGTTGTATAATCAGTGTTCAAATAAATAAGCCACACATTTAAACTTGCATGTGTTTTGATCGATAAAAAGAAAATGAAAAACAGAGTACCACACATCTGCAAATATTTAAATGTACCTCATCATCATAATAAGTGCGATATTCTCAGACTCTAAAGCAAAAGTCAAAGTCAGCCCATAGCATATCAATCCAACATCTTGTTCTGGCCTGTCAGCTGCTACTAGATCTTCATCTCCAAAATGAAAATACCAATGGATGCATTTCTTTGAAAATAAACTGGAGCTGAGGATTCTGATCAAATGGAAAAGATTCTAAACTTTTATCGCCACTCATTTTATCCACCAAAAGCTTCAGAAGAGACTCGCCGCTTTTAGCATGATTGCACTGCTGGATTTCTTGCCTGATTTGGACGATGTATGCTTCTTTTTCCTATCAACTTTATGACTCCCATCACGTTTGAAGCCATACTTTTGATCTGGTCAGGAACCTGATGAGTTTGAATCTGAGTTCAAACCCCGCTCATACAAAGGATTTGTCTTCATCTCAAGCTTATGCTTTTTCCTCCTCTCAAGCTCCCAAGTAAATCGTGATTGCTTTTGTTGCTCAGTAAACGTGTCATTGCCAACAGCCGTAGGAATCCACCTCCTATCTTTCTTAAAGGAGATTGGCTGTAACATATCAACATTTGCATCTTCATCTTCATCTTCATCCTCATCCTTCACCCACCCAATATCATATCTTGAGGTATTTTCTCTCTCGAACATATCATATCTTGAGGTATTTTTCTCTCGAACACATCATATCTGGAGTTTTTTTTCTCTCGGACATATATCTTGAGGTAGGAACAGTAACATTGATCATGTCATCATGGGATGTGTAAATCCGTTATTAGTTTCCTCCTTTCAGCTTCTTCTTCCTCTTCCTCTTCCTCCTTCATCTTTATCTTTATCATAAGCATCACTACTGTTGTCACATTGTTGTCATCCTCATCTTCATCAATTTGTACTTCTGTATCATCATCATCCTCCTCGGCTCATCAGACAATGTCTCAAAATAATGTGTATGATAGTCTATCTTGATTTATCCCCCATGAGGATCGAGTTCTCCATGCAGCGCCCAAGATGGAATAGTTCGTAACCCGATTGAACTGGCGCGCCTTCCTGGAGGGCACTACTCATATTTTCAAGCACCATGATTTCCTCATCAGAGGATTCAGAGCCCATAGTCTCTGAGGTGTGAGCCCCCCTTGATCAGAACGCCCAGGCTGCTTCACTCTTTGGTTTCACGTCTTCCTTGTCTGCTTCGACACACCCAACTCTTCCTCTCGCTTCCCTCCTCCACCTCCCCTCCCCAAAACAACTTTCTGTTTTTCACCAAGTCTTGTATTTCCATCTTAGCATGATTTTGCATTGGTTTGGACATGCCACCTTCATCAGCATCCATTCATAAAATCACTATCGTCAGCATCATCCATAAAATCCTTGTCAGCATCTCATCCTTCCCTAGGACTTCCATCAGCATCATCCGCGCGGTGAATCCCCACTGTGTCCAGCATCATCCGTCCAACTCCATCTCATCCTCCTCCGCCTCCCAATCCACTCCTTCTGCTTCAAAGTTTCTGCCATTACTGTAAGCACAGGGATCACATCTCCAACATGCTGCTCCTCCAACATCTCATCATCGTAGTCATCTCTCAAAGGGTGCCATCTCCTGAGCAGCCACGTCAGCAGTCGATGCCAGACCACTGTTCCCTCTTGTGTCCTCGTCATCCGCACCTTCCCCTGCATCTGCATCACCTGAGACAAGTCATCATTTAAATTCTACAGCACTGTTCTCCTGGCTCCGCCATGTTCCTCGACATGATCCTCACCTTCAGCTGTCCGACGATCCCCGTTAACCAGATCAGCGCCAGTAGCGATCCCCGGCGCGAGGCCCGCATTCCCCGTCGTCAGAAGCGTCATCGCCTCGCCCGCCGTTGTCATCGCTTTCACCGACACATGGCGCCTTGGCACGTCCTCCGAGCAGGCCTTCACCCCGTTTCCGGCCCCAACTCGTTGCCTCGGCGCGCTCGCGCGCACGGCCCGCGCGAGCTGGCTCCGAGGCTCGTCCCGAGCGCGCGCGCCGCTTATCTCTCGACGTCGACCCGACGCTGCAGCGCGCCGCGTACTCTCGACGTCGCCCCCGAGGCCGCAGCGGCCTTGCTCCCCGGCCACGGGACGCCCCGCGGCATCTGGGGTCGCCCTTCTCTTCCTCCCCTCTCGTCGTCGGCGCCTCCTCTGACACTGGTCGCCGCCTGCATCGCCCGCCTCCTCGATCGTGTCCGCATCGCCACCGCTCCCGCCGGCACCATCATCGGCGGAGGCGGAGGCGAGTAACCTCCGTGGAGCCCCCGCGCTCGCACAGCGCCACCCACCGTCTTCCTGGCTCTCCACCGCCACCGCCGCCGCAGTCTTCGTCTTCGTCGTCGCGAGGTCGATGACAACGACGGCTGCCTTATCGCGCGGCGCGCGCGGGACGAGGGCGGAGGACGGCGCCGCCTGTACGCCGCGGCGGCCGCGAGCGCGGCGCGGCGCGATCCATGCGTGGTGGGGTGGGGCGGCAGACGGCAGATTCTGCTGCTGCAACGGCGCGGCACGGGAGGAATTGAAGGGTAGTTGACAGCACGGTGGGCTGGGAGGCTTTATGGCTCTGGAGGGACTATGACGGGTGGGCCCTGGAGGGGTTTGGGAGGTATTGGGCTGGGAGGATGCCATACGGAGGCTGGACGACAAGGAGAGACAGATAGCCCGGGAAGTGGCGGCCGGGGGCGGGTGCGCGGGCGAGGCCCCGAGGAGAGGCGTGCGGTCGGATGTGGTCGCAAGCTGTCTGCGCTGCCGTGGCATCAATCGTGCCGGGATGCGGCCACCGCTTAAAGCAATGCGCGTTGCATTCTCTCTTTACGCCGCTGCGGAACCCACACCTGCAGAGTGCAATTACGGTAGCAGTGGCAGTGGCAGTGGATTCTGGAAAGATTTTCTCGCTTTCGTTGTTACTGCTCTCTGGAAAGAGAATTTGACAGCCACACTTATTCGATTCCTCTGATTTTGAAATAGTCAACGAGCTAATGAACAATGGCCATCAGTGCCTATTTGTCTGGCCGCGTCGTCGTGGTGGGAAGAATTTCCGTTCTGTTAGAATATTCAGTTTCAATACCTTTCGGGAGTTTTCACTG